>MU223804.1:3596701-3620728 GCA_018584345.1 Thuja plicata | reverse complement strand
AAATAATAAATAAAACTTAAGTCTTTACGATGCATATAATCTTTTAACCATAAAATATAAATTGTTGTAAGTCGGCTGTCACTAAAAGCATAGCTCGGTTAATTATGAAATTTTCAATGCCAGACCAAACCTGTAATGCCCGAGTGAACTCGGTTAGAACTTAAAATCACTTTGGTCTTCTTCAATGCTAAAGAGAGCTTGGAAAACATTGACTGTGCTCAAATAGGATTAGGCATTTTTTTTAGAAATTACTATATTTGTGTAAACATCAATGACAATAAATAATTGAATAATTATCATCAACACAACCAAATTTATAAAAGCCCCACCACCAACCTCCCTATAAATGGAATTGAGGCTTTCCTTCTAAGACATTGCCCAAAAATGACCTCTAGTCATCTGGGAATGTGTATCTCAAATGGATTCGTGTGTCCATCTTTAATTCTCGATAGGCTAAAGACCTAAAAAATGAAACCTTAAAACCCAAGGCAGAATTTTAACCACCGACAACTTTGACTCTTAATCTACCAAAAGCAAAATGAAGAAGAAAGAAGCCATATTCTTTATAAATAGCCCCAACCCCTTGATTGATAGTGATCACAGATACTTAGTAATTAGTTATTCTTTCTTGAATCATATTTATAGCAGAGCAGTATGAAGATATTAGTATGAGCTAGAGCCCTTAAAGAAGATAAGAGCATAAGGCATAATTGAAACTGATTAGACATGTGTGTCACATACAACAACTCACTCTTGGATATAGTGCATATCTATTCTCAGGAGGTTGTATCCTTCTTTATCATTGAGCAGTGAGATCTTAGATAGTGAGACCTCACCCCTAATAGGGTTGTTTGTAAAACACTCCTAACAGGGTCAGGCCTTTAACCAGGTCATTGTACTTGCATTGTAAAGACCGCTCTTAATAGGGAAAAGGAACTTTAACAGGTTCATTATACTAGTGCAATATTTGTGGGTACTAATTCCCAGCTGGGTTTTCCTCTAATCAAGGTTTACCCATAATCATATTAGGTGTTATATGATCTTGTGTTAAGCTTCAAATGATATATAATTTTTTTATGTTTAAAGTTGCTAAAATTGAATAAATAGCTAAACACTGATTCATCCCCCCTCTCAGTATTTCAAACAATTGGTATCAAAGCTCTGGTCCTCTGAAAGAAAGTTTAACCACTTGAGGAGATCATGGACTCAGTAGAAGTAAAACATCTAAAAAAGAATCTTGAAACAACCCTTGAAGATCTAGACAGATTTGACAAAGAAAATGAAGAACTAAAGCTAAAGGTTGATGGCTCTCAAATTCTTATCAAGAAACTAAGGAAAGATTTGAAAGATTGCTCTACAAATGATTTGGGAAAAATGGTCAAGAAGCTGAATGAAGAAAACATGTCTTTGAATGATAAGGTAGAAGAATTGAATGACTAGCTAACTGATAGCCTAACAACTATTGAAGAGAATAACAAAGAAAATAAATAGTTAGATGAAGAACTCATACAAGCCAATATGAAAATCTTAGAATTGGAAAACGTCAAGAAGAAGATTGAATTTGAATTATTAGGAGGAAAAGACAAGATTGACAAACTACACACAAGTTCTGATTTAATTCAATCACAGCTTTATGCAAAAAAACTAAAAGGTGATACCACTAGTATGGGATATAGTCTATCTCAAATTGAGATCAACTCATTACAAGAAAGAAAGAAAGCTCAAGAAAAGGAAACTGAAAGTCATGAAGAGACTAAAGTAGAATCACAAAAAGATAAACACAAGGTAGTCAATCATACTTGCTATGCCTGTAACAAGCATGGACACTTGGAAAGAGACTATAAAAATGTAAGACCCTTCAATGGTTACTATTACTCCTACAATAAGTTTGGTCATAGGGCTATTCATTGAAGAACAAATCAAAGAAATCAGCCACAACTGAACCAAAGGAATCAAACTCAATTCAATCAAAGAAATCAACCTCAAAGAAACATAAAGAACATTACATGTAAGATATGTAATTATAATGGACACATAGCCAAGAAATGTAGCATGATGAATAACAACATCAGACCTCCTATCATTTCTCACTCATGTGGAAAGGATGGACACATCTCAAGGTCTTGTAGATCAAGAACAGAAGGAGAATAGAATCCTAAGAAATATTTGTTTGAAGAATCAGGAGAAGTTAAGTTTGTGGAAGCTAAAGCTAACTCAGATAAAATATGGGTCAAAGTAAAGAAGGATAATGAAGAAAAAAAGGTAGTAGATGCATCCTCAGTGGAAGCACCTTCTAATTCTAGATTGTTGACCCTCATGGTCTTAGGGGGAGCTATTTTAGCTCTAACCCTGTGTGGCTAGTATAATCACCTCTGAGAATACATGTATGGATTCCTACATGTGATCACAAATTAAGGTTGTATGCATTCATGCATTGCCTTTACTTCATTCAAAACAAAGTTTGAAATGCTCTCTGTAAACCACTTTATGACAACAAGCATTAAATGTAATTAATCATTATATAAATTGGCAAAAGATCTTAAAAGCCTCACTTTGCATTTGAGATTAAAGCATTCAGAAAGCAGATAAGCATTGAGCATTAAAGCACTATAGCTTAAAGGATTAGTTGGTTTGTGAATGGATTACGATTGGAATGGAACCCTAGCAGTCACATCATTTCAGAATCATCATGAAACCCTACTTAACCAAGTCATAAGTAAGTATGGCAACCCCTGTTATATTTGACATTGCTGAAAGGAAGAGATTTGCCTTTAAGAAGCATCCATTCAAGTCCATACGAGATGATGTCGAAGGAGCATTCTCTAGGACTCCACTTGCATTCGTACATGTAGAATACATCCACGGATATGTTTATTGTAAGAAGGAAAAAATTGGAGATAACAACATTGCATATCTCATGGGTTCTATGATGAAACATGCACATCTCACTGATAACCCTATCTTTGAGTATTCCAATGCGCATGAATTCTATGAGCTAGAATGGGTGAAGATACTACTAAGTAGGATACATGATGATCTATACTGGATAGGTGAGGTTCCTATCTGCATCACTGCAGATCTAATTCATGAGATGACTGGACTTCCTAAGACTAGACCAGCTCTTCCTACTGGCAAGGATGTTAAGAAGTAGGTTCAACAAGCCTTCTTATCTATAAGTGATAGGCATGGCATGACTGTTGATCCCATTAAGGAGAAAGACATCAAACTACTCACTATGATACTTGGATACAAGTTTCAGAAAGCAAGCAGACTGAATAGTGTGTTCGCAGCAATAGTTCTGGCAGTAATAAGGATAGTGAGAGATAACACTCAGTACAATCTCTATGAATTATTGTGCACATAGCTGATAGAGAATATCAAAGCCATTAATAATGACAAGAGAAAGATATTTAGGTTTGTCTCTTTGATCATCTATTTGTACCTCCACATTGTTGGTAAAGTTGCAAATCTTTACCTAGATAGGAGCAAGACCACTATGTCTCAGATATCACTAAAAGCTACATCAAAGATTAGTGCAAAGGATTCTATGGACATGGATATAAAAACTTTTAGGATCAAGATGCAAAAGAGGTTAAGGATACTTGAGAAAATAGTTGGGAAGTACAAAGACACCATATGCTTCATGGTGGATACTGATTATACTTGCATGGAGGCAGTTGAGCCTACAAAAAAATGGATTCACCCTCTCAGTTATGAAGTTGAAGAATATATTCTAGAAGGTTATGCACAAGTCCTCCTATATGTGCCCAAGGATCCAAATGAACCTAGATGGGGTAGTTATAGAGAAAATAAAAATCAAGTTGATTCTGTCTTATACAGTGCTGATAACAAAAGGAAGGCATCAAGGATTACCTCAAGTATCTAAAAAGTTCATGGTATTACAAAAAAAGACCAAGACAAAGCTAGGGAAGATAAGATTAACAAATAACTTGAGAAGAATCCCACAAAAGTAAAAATTAAAAATATTGATGATATTCCTAAGAAGAAGAAGAATAAGAAATCAAATGAAGATACATATGGGCCATCAACCACCATTGATCTGGAAGCATCTCCACCATCAATATCTAGCAAGATGGCTAGAAGGAAGAAGCAAGTTCCCACAAGTCATCCATCATCAAGAACCACAAGGAGCAAGGTAAAGAACAATCAAGCCCCTCCTGAGGTAGGATTTAGACCTAGTCTAACTATTCTAAAGAATAGAATTGTTAAAGAAGGAAGACTAGAATCTCTCAAGAATGTATATGACAAATATCAAGAGATAGACAAATCAGAGATTCATTCTATCATCATCTCTCACATGATTAAATTCAAGAGGATAGTATTGGAACTCAATAGTCATACTAGACAAGGTATGGAACATACTTGACATATTAAAGTGGCAAGAAATTGAAGAGGATATGAGGATAAAAGAAGAAAAAATGGATAGTCTTCTCCTGGTATGCTTACATGATGAGAAAGCCATTATGTTGGATTTAGTAAAGCCACACTTAAGAACCAAAACAAGAATTATCCATATCATGAATAAGGAGTATGATCTGGTTAGTAAGAGACTCAGAAATATTTTGAGAAATTATTTCTAGATAGACATATGTATCCATCAACAACGCCTACAGCTAAGGCAACTCCAGTTCCTCCAAAATAGGTTACAGAACTAGTAATTCAAAATTCACCTAAGAAAGGTCCATAGGTTTCAACGCTCTTAGTCTCAATAGCCTCTGATACAACAAAAGATTTAGGAGATACTATAGTGATTGATGATATAAAGATATCTATGAACACTTCTGATAATGATATGGATAAAGTTGAAAAAGCATTTGTCAACTCAGAAGAGACAGAGAAGGCATGCACTATTGAAACATCTTTGCAACAAGATAAAGTTCCCTCAATAGATTCAATAGACTTGAATAAAGAGGAAGATAATCAAAACAATGAGACACCAGTCATGGAGATCCTAGTTAAAAGTGAATGCATGGATACTAGTTATAATACCATATTCACACCATCTATTCAACCAGCTACCTCATTATTGTCAAGTTTAACTCCTGACTTAACAAGTCTGGATGCATGGGGAGAAGAAGATTTAATAAAGATCAGTGTGCTAGCCATGAAAAAAGCCAAAGAACAATAGGTTATGAGAAACCCTCTCTTCTCGGAATCAGTGAACATTCTAAATGACCTAGTACTTGCAGACAAGAAAGTAGCAAAAATTCAATCAGTTGATGATGTAGACAACATCCTCACAAGCTTCAAAGAACATTTTACAAGCTTAGTAGACTCAGCCATGAGAATTGTAGAAGATGAGTATAAAAAGGAAAGATTAAATGAACTGGTAAAGAACTTTACCTTAGATCTAAACTCATTAAATATTGGTCAGTCTATGTTGAAAGAATTGGTAGAAAAAGGTAGGAAGGTTATAGCAAACTTCATGGACAGATGCAAACTCACCTCTCAGCACATCAAAAAGATAGAGAAGGTAGATATCTTGGTTGAAAATGTTACAAAATTAGTTGAAACATTCATGCAAGACATGAACATCTACAACAATATCTATCAAGGTCAACTGGACAAGATAGAAAAGGATAAAATGGAGATCAGTAAGATAAGGATCAGGCAGACTCAATTAAGAAATGCACTTACGCCCTCCTTAGCAGTTCTGGATGAGAACATTAAATAGATTGATACAACCATTTCTACCTATGATCAAGGACCCATCATGGATTTGACAAATATGGAAAAGCTTACATATGCCTTATGTGCCCATCTCCAAACAATTGATGCTCTAAAGGCATTTTGGCAGCAAGAGATGAAGAATCTGCAGATAGTCTATCTAGATGTATACATGGAGTAAGTATTTAAAGACTTAAAATTTTGACACCTTTCTCATTAATGTCAAAGGGGGGGTAATATTTATAATGAATAAAGTATATATCGGGAGTTGTGTATGTATATGTTAAAAAGATGAGAATATACAGTTTTGGGTGTTAGTCAATTTTGAGTAACTTGGCCACATTTCTTTGTTGCCATTAATGAAAAAGGGGGAGATTGTTGGAAAATTGACTCCCAGGGATTATATGGCCTATTTTGTGTTGTCATTATGGAAAAAAATTCATATGAATTTTTGACAGTAAACTATGAAGTGAAAATTGACTAAGTGTAGAAGACAAAATAGAACAGTGACTTGCAATTGATCAGAGCATCAGTGCACGTGCGTAGGATCACATCAGGATATGTATGGTATGGTATGTTATTATGCTTACTCTTTACACATATGGTATGGAATGGTAGTATGAACAAGTTACAGAAAGAACAAGTACACTAGCAGTTTAGAATACAAAGTATGAAGCCGACTTCATGATTTTGATTAGCGTGTAATATTTTTTTATGTAAAGACTAAGAGCCTATTGTAATAAGTTTGTAATCATATATTAAAAATTGTTGTAAACACGCTTAATCCAATTTGTTTGGAAGCATTGTGAATGTTGTTTTTGGGCTGACTAAGGTCTTGTTTATAATCATGTCTATTCAGGCATAACACACACACACACACACACACACACACACACACACACACACACATATGCAATGTAAAGATATATTTTAAGTGTCAAAGAAATATTTAGAGAATATATATAGCAGAGCAATATGAATATATCAGTATAAGATAGATCTCTTAAAGAAGATAAGAGCATAAGCGCATAACTAGAACTGATTAGACATCTGTGTCACATACAACAGTTCACTCTTGGATATAGTGCATATCAATTCTCAGGAGGTTGTAGCCTTCTTTCTCATTGAGTAGTGATCTCTTGGAAAGTGAGTCCTCACCCCTAACATGGTTGTTTGTAAAAGACTCCTAACATGGTCAGTCCTTTAACCAGGTCATTGTACTTGCATTGTAAAGACTGCTCTTAACAGGGCAAAGGAACATTAACAGGTTCATTATACTAGTGCAATATTTGTGGGTACTAATTCCCACTGGGGTTTTCCTCTAATAAACGTTTCCCCATAATCATATTATGTGTTATGTGATCTTGTGTTAAGCTTCAAATGATATATAATTGTTTTATGTTTAAAGTTGTTGAAATTGAAGAAATAGCTAAACATTGATTCACCCCTCCCCCCCCCCCTCTCAGTGTTTCCAACATATGCATCACTCAGTCTAAATACATCAAGGAAGTATTAAAGATAATCAAGATGGAAGATTCCAAACCAGTTGGAACACCTATGGCTACTTGATGCAAGATGACAAAAGAAGAAAAATCCAATAAGGTAAATTAGACCTTATACATATCAATGATTGGAAAACTGATGTATATTGTTCATACAAGAATAGATATAGCACATGCAGTGGGGATAGTTGAAAGATTATCTGCTAATCCAAAAGAATCACATATGACTACTATCAAAAGAATTTTTAGATATCTGAAGAACACCAAAGACAATGGCTTATGGTACAAAAGAGAAGGAAAATTTCAGCTACAAGTCTATACAAATGTTGATTAGACTAGAAACCTTGATGACCGAAAGAGAACAACTGGAGGATCATTCTTCATGGGTGACATACTTTTCAAATGGATAAGCAGGAAGCAAGGATGCATATCTCAGTCTATTGCAGAAGAAAAAAATGTGGTTGGTGCTGCGAATTGCTCTAATATTGCATGGATCAAACAATTACTAGAAGGTATAAATATGAAGATTCTTGAACGAGTAATTATCTATTGTGATAATACTAGTGCAATAAAAATTTATAATAATCTAATCATGCATGCTAAGACTAAGCATGTTTCTATCAAGTATCACTATCTAAGAGAACAAGTGTAAGAAAACGAAGTGACACTAGAATATGTTTAATCAAAGGAACAGTTAGCCGACATATTCACCAAACCATTACCGAAGGATAATTTTGAGTACCTGAGACAGAGACTAGGGTTTCAACCCTTATCTATGAGTTATTAATCTGACTAGGAGGTTGCATCGTCCTATATTAAATCTGAAGATCATTCATGTTGATAAAAACACTGAGATGAATAGTAACAGATACATCTATACATTCCAAGGTACATATCTACACCAAAAATCAGAACTTTGTATTGCTAATGGATAGGGAAATTCAAGGAATATATTATGCAAAGGAATGGAACATGATATAGATAAAGAGAAGTATATTTTTTTGGCATTGTTTTCAAAGGGAGAGAAATATCTCATTATCATAAGGGAGAATTATCATCAGGGAGATTTTCTTTATCATACAAAGGGAGAGATCATCTTAATATCAAAAGGAGAGATATGATAAAGGGAGAGATTATATCATTATCCATGAAGAGAAGTTCCTGAGAATCAGAAAGGAAGAGTTAATCAATATTCTAAGGGAGAGAAATTGATTACACATGAAATATACATCTAAGGGAGAGAAGTAACAAAGGGAGAGAGTTTAGTCAAAGAGAAAGATTGTTGTCAAAGGAAAAAGAGATTATCAAGATGAGGAATAGTCAAGGCAGAGCACATATCACAATAGAGATATTAGATGATACATCTATCTAGAGAAGGGATCAAATATTGAAGACAATCACTCTGTAAGAAACAAATCTAAGCTATTTTTTAGCTAACTGAGAGCCAGACATTTGTAATAGTTACATTAGGACAGCTTGATGAAACTATATATTTTATATTGTATTAGTAATAGTGTAGTATGATAATGTAGTATGTTGTCATCAATGCCAAAGGGAGAGATTGATGACATATAACTGATTGAATGATTGAAGATTTTAAGTTAATCACTAAAATATAGAAGGATAATGCAAGACATTAAATCAGTTAATGGATTATATTGTTATTGATTTCAACATGATATAATCTAATTAGTTATAATCAAAGCATTAAAGACTTCAAAGAATCAGAGAGATAAAGATTATCTTTTTTGTAATGCATAAAAGACAAGCATTCACAATGTGACTACAAACACTAAAGGTCAGTGAAACCTGACAAATAGAGATCAACGACAGTCAAGTCACAATGATGCCCAAGAGAGAACACTGATGAGCATTACCAATGAGAAGAATCACAAGCATACCTGAAGGCCAGAAAAATAGTGTAAACTAATGGAGAAGCCCTAGGAGACTGGAGTGTTGACCAAAACTATCAAAGAGTTAAACACAAAAATTAACTTGAGTTCATAAATGACAAAATATCTAGCTAGCAAAGCTAAATATAGAGTTGACTGGTAGTTATCATTTTTTTCATCGACAAGATAAGCCAGAGATAAGTAATGGATTTAAATTTGTTTTGTCTAGTTGGAAAGAAGATCTCAACAAGGTAAAACAAGAGTTTTTTCTTTAAATCTAATTGGAAATAATTATGGATCACACCAAGATCAAGAAGATCAAGAAACCAACAATGGTGATATCATGTCTATTTAAGGGACAAAACTAGATTCATTATGGATCAAGGGGAGTGAATGAAAAAGAGGATGCTAAATAGAAATTGATGAAGAGAAATGTCATACAGTGCTGATCAACAAGCTGAGGAAAGACCTAAAGTTTTTTGCAGACACCGAGAAACAAGGCACGACATCACCGAGCAGAATCAAAGTGGAGAAAAGGTATAAATAGAATTATACTGATCAGAATAGTTTTATGAGACTACAATAGATCTGAAAATATTCAAGTATAAGTTGTATATGTGAACAGATCATACTATTTTAGTTCAACCATTGATTTAGAAAGTCTCTTAATTGAGCAGGATTTAAAGATCCTTTCTATATTGAGATACATCCCAAGGAGTATTAAAAATTTTGATCATGAAGATAGAATGAGATGCTAGATACCAATTGACAGACCAAGTGAGTGTTTGATCAAAGATGGTAGCATAGAGATACCTGATATCAAGTGACAGACTAAAATTTTAAATCCTCTAACAAGGTCACACCTAACAGCAACTTGTGTTTGTAACCTTTAACAGTGTTGGCTCTTCACTGAGCTTAGTTTAGAAGAGTGAAAATTTTGGGTTACTGGTCCCAAGTGGTTTTTCCCTTAACAGGAATTCCACATTAAAAATCTATGTGTCAATGTGTTTATGATTCATTACTTTAGTGTTTTGCATTACACATAACTTAACCTGATTGATCGATATACTCTAGATAATTTACCGTGTTTCAGTCAATTAACAAACTGCTATTCAGTTAACATACATTAGAAGGTTTTACAAAGCATTCTGAACAGTAGTAAATTGATATAAGTGTTTGGAGGCATTCATTTTATAGAACTGAAGATAACTAGAGGTAGAATATTATGGTACCAAGTTTTAAGGGTTGATTATTGGAATATTTTTTAGGACACTGATTCACTCCCCCTCTCAGTTATTACTAACACACACAACCTTTAAAATTTATATTTACACTACTTACACAGTCCCCTACTTGAATCCAAGTGTCCATTGAATTTCAACCACGGGAACTCAAGTGGGAGTCATTTTTACTTGACTGGCTCTAAAGAAACTAGTGAACTAGTAGAACTAAATAAATTTACAAAAAAATAAGAAAAAGTGATAAAATACCAAACTAACACCAAAATGAGTAATTACATGAAAATTATCAAAGGCTAAATGCATTAATTCAATCCATTAAAGGTTTGGATGAAGTCTCTGTAACAAAATACAATCCAAATCTTTTCTTTTCAAAACACAGCCCATACAATGTCACTTCCAACCCTTAGATTAGGGTTTGTCTGAACTTATATAGTCCATCCACACATGTTGGGACCCCTAGGTTAGGATTATAACACCATTAAATCCTTTTCTTAGTTTTTAGGAAATGTTGTCATAACAACTTTGCAAAGTTGTCATGAGAAACTTTTACAACTTTTTCTCATTTCATGTTCCACTTTCCTAACTTGCTCCATTCAAATATAAATCATTCCATTAGACCTTAAAACACTAAAAAACATAAAAATAAAAATTCCACTCCATTTTGGAGTCTTGGTCAACCTTTGACCTATGTTGACTTTTCTAGTATTTGAACACTAGAGCCTAATTGATCACACAAAACACTTGACTATAAACACTCTTACCTCTAAACACACACCAAAATAACCTTGGGACTTTATACTTAGTCCTTATTACCTTGGTGGTTGGCTAGAACCACCTACAAGACAAAATTTATGAAGATCTTTCTTAAGACCTTAAGGTTCTCTTGCACCAACAGGGATAAGCTCCTCATAGGGTGTACTTTACAAGCGTACATCAGTTAGTGGGTAATAATCCTCACCATGGTTTTCTCCCTATTTGGGATTTGGATGCTTATGATTTTTATTTATTGTTATTAAGGTTGATCATGTGAATGTTGGTTTACATTTTAAGATAGAAAAATGTGGATTACTTGGTAGATCATTGATTCACCTCCCCTCTCATTAAAATGACCTCAAGACTAACAATTAGTATTAGATATTTTTTCCTATGTTGTGGTGAATCTTAACAACTTGAGGTAAATATCTAAAGATGATGAGAAAGGAAGTTCCTAAATTCACAAGAGATAACGACTCAGTTTTGTGTGGTCGAATGAAGCTCTATATTAAAGCCATGGGTGATAAATAGTGGGATCACTTGGTTAATAAGTACACTATACCTTCATGAACCCTAATTTTAGATCAATTGAAGGTGAGGTTATAAAATAATGCTAGAGTGGAATCTTTTTTCTAGTACTCTTTTAGATGCAGAGCATGTTGATATCAAAGACCTGGATACTGCTAATGAGATGTGGGAAAATTTGAAAATTGTCTATGGTGGAGATCCACATGTGCAGAAGGAAAAGGCTGATAGTTTGAGAGGAAAGTATGATGATATGATAATGAAAGTAAATGAGCACATTAGTTAATATAGTTAGAAAATAAAAGAAGTTGTTCCTCCTATCTGAGGTACTAGTTCTAATCTTCGTAAGGAGGATGTTGGTGCAGGAGCACCTAGGCTAGCCTCCATGTTTCTTTATTTTGGCTTGTCCTTGACATTAGCCAAGTTAAGATAGGTTGGTTTTATTTTAATATTAGGAGGTCTTATCAATGTAGGCTAAGTGAGTTAGTCATTAGGACTAAGGTCACATCAATAGCCATTGTTTATAGTTTTCAAATTCTTGGGCTTAGTTGTTAGTTGATGGATTGGAGTCTTGAATGTGTCCTAATATTATAATTGAGGACATAGAGATGCCATAGGATCTTTAATAGTCTTGGATCCTTGAAATAGAGAGGATAGAGGTCCTAAAATTTAGGGAGGAGGCATAATTGAAAAGATGCCAAAAGTTGCTTTTTTGTTGTCATGACAACATTTGCAATAAATGCAAATGATGCATGCAATATGGTTACATCAGATTCTCCTTGAAAATAGGAGTGAGGAATTGACCAAAAAGGCCCTAAAATGGTGGAAGAAGGAATCTAGTGTAGGAGAGAATTGAATCATGAAGTTAGTTGATTCATTGTAACATTTTGAGAAGAGCAATACAGTCTGCAAGTTTGTGTTTCCAAAAATCCTGAGCATTTCCTTGTAAAAGTAAAACTTTATGGATTGAGAGCTTTTAAGTAATGGTTGTTTTGTGTTCTTAGGAGTGTTTGGAACATTTATTATTCAGTAACCAAGTTTCTTTGAGGTACTCTAAGGTCTAGTTTAAATTGTTTTGTGTTTCGGTAGTTCAGTGGTCCTGTCCTGACCAATTAGTCTAGTTATGACTCCCCCATGAAATCTAACCATGGGAAACTTCCAAGGGTAGATGGAAATGTTAGGGGAGTTAGTAGTGTACACATTTGTAGAGTTAGGAGTTAGGGAAAGGTGAGTAGCTATTTTTAGGACCAAGCCGTAGGTGAACATGCACTGTCTGGTTAGAGGTTTGGAGGAGAAATAATGAGCTTTCATGAGCAAGGGAAGAAGGTACAGTACGGTCCAAGTAAATGTATAGTTAGGGTTCAGTTTTACCTTGACATTATAGGTTGGTCTAGTTCATACCAATCAGTGAAGACAAGTTTTGGATGAGTTTTTCTTAAATTTGCATACTATCCTAGTTTTAAGGCCTATTAGCTCTATAAGACCTTGTTTGTAGGAACCCTATGTACAGAGGGCTTCTGAACCTAAAACCTTAAAAATTTCTTGTAAGGTGATAAAGGGTATCAAGATATGGTCTTAGATTTTTAATTTCTTTGGGAAAGTTTGAATTTAATTGGGAAAAACACCCTGGAAAAGGCTACAAGGAATTAGGCCTCCTTATGCCAAAAGTGTGAACTCGATGGCAAAGAGTGAAGAGATCCCTCAAGATGGATTCTAGATTGATAAAATGTGATGTCTACATGTTGATGGACACCCCTGCAAATGAATCAAGAATGTTAGTGTGAAAATGTGCATTTAGACCCTTCTAAGTGTGAGTAGGAGAAGTGGGGAAGTGAAGTAATCATAGGGTGTTAGTCTTTCAAAGGGTGAAGCACAAGTGGAGACTCTTAGAGGAGAGTAATATTAGGACTTAGTTAATGATATAAGCCTAATAAGGACCTAGAGGAGATTATGATCCTTGAAGAATACAAAGAAGATCTTCTTAGTATATTGTGCAAGCAAACCCATTGGAACACTTACATCATATTTGTATCAGAGCTTGATTAAAGATCAGGCTTATGGTGGATGTTTCAGCCTACTAAATCAGTGGGAGAGAATACACCTAGAGTATCATCAAAAGATAAAATCATGGTGACTAATGCTGAGTTAGCCAAAAATGTGGAAGAACAAGAAGACAACAAGTCATTAAGAGAAATATTCTCTCAAATGGAGAAACTCTTGGGAGAAGTCCAAGACAAAGCTGAGAAGATGAAGGATAAGATTGACCATAAAGAAAAATAAGAAGCAAGGGAGAAAGGAGTGGATATAGAAGAAGAAGCTCCAACCCTTGACCCTGTCAGTGACCAAGAACCCTTCTTAAAGGAATTGAAGGCTTTGAGTGGTAAAGCTTTGGAGGATATTCCACTATTTAGTGGACAAATGGATCCAGATTCAGTAGTGGATTGGATAGACATCATAGAGAACCATTTTGAATGTGATGGTATCATGGAGGCCAAAAAATTGAATGTGGCTAAGTCAAGATTGAGAGGTTCATCTCTCACATGGTGGAAGTTTGATCAAACTGAAAGAGAGAAGGAAGGAAAGAGTCCTATAGAAACATGGAAGGGTATGGTGACTAAGATGAAGCAGACCTATTTGCCTAATGATTATGAAGTGTAGCTACATAAGAGGAGACATAATCTCAGACAAAAAGACTTAGATGTCCAAGACTACACTGAAGAGTTCCAAAAGTTGTGCCTACGGTCACAAGTGGTTGAAGATGTAAGCATAAAGATAGCTAGGTATATGAATGGACTTAAATGGTCTATTCAAGAAGACACGAGTCTAGTGAACTTCAAAACCATCTTCTAATGCTATCAAATGGCCTTGAAGATAGGGGAAAAAGGAAAAAGGAAGAAAGAACAAAGTTCTAAAGGAAGAGGTAGAGGACAAAAAGGTGGATATGGTGGGAGTAGTTCAAAATGAAGGACACACGAAGAAGTCAAATACAATGAGAAGAAAGAAGAAAGTTCCATTAGAGGTGGTAGAGGAAGGAACTCCAATTTCAGAGGTAGAAGTGGTGGACAAGGAAGAGACAATTACTTTGCCAATATGAAATGTTACCATTGTAATCAAATGTGACACCCTACCTATAGGTGTCTAGAGAAGAGTAGTACTTCTCAATGAGGTAACAAGAGGAATAATTTGGTCCAAGTATACAAAAATGTAGCTGATAAACACCTTGAGGTTCCAATAAAAATAGAGGAAGGTGAGAACCTCATGATGAGGAGAACATTGATCAAGGAGCCAAGCCAAAGGAGGTCTTTTTTCTGAATCAAATGTAAGGTGATGGGTAAAGTATGTAGGGTTATCATAGACTCAGGTTCTACTGATAATATTATATCAGAGGAGGTATTTAGAAAGTTTGGCATGAAAAGGATACCTCATACCCATCCTTACAAGGTAACATGGCTCAATAAGGGACATCATATCTTAGTGAATGAGAAAGCATGGGTAGAATTCTCTATAGGGAGATATAAGGATAAGGTACTATGTGTTTTTCTTCTCATGGATGCATGTCACTTTCTCCTAGCCAGGCCATTGAAATTTTACCACCAAGCTATCCATGACGGAGTGAAGAACTCCTATACTTTCAAGAAGGATAACATGACTTTCAAAATTCAGTCATTGTTAGAAGATGTAGAAGTGAAGACAGCTGGTCCCAATGTACTAATGGTGAGTGAGAAAGAGTTCTTGGAAGCCATTGAAGAAGGAGAAGGAGTTGGTTTCACTCTAGTGTTGAATCCCAAGGACAAGGAAGACAAAATGGTGAAGAGGATAGAGCTGCCACAAGAGATACAAGAAAGGTTACAGAAGTATGAAGCCATTGTAAGTGATGGACAACCATCAACCTTACCACCTATAAGACCCATAAGCCATAAGATTAACCTTATTCCTGGAGCTACCCTACCAAATAAGTCAGCCTACATGATGAAACCTAAAAATAATGAGGAAATAGCTAGGAAAATTCAAGAGTTGTTAGAACAAGGTCTTATAAGGAAGAGTATTAGTCCTTGTGTTGTACCCATAGTCCTAGCCCCTAAGAAAGGAGGTACTTTGAGATTATGTACTGAATCCAAAGCTATTAATAGGATCACTATCAGATATAGTTTCCCAATCCCTAGGATTGAAGACTTGATGGATTGTCTAGGAGGTGCAAGGTACTTCACAAAGATAGATTTAAAAAGTGGCTATCACTAGATAAGGGTGAATGAAGGAGATGATTGGAAGACAACCTTCAAGACCACTGAAGGGATATATGAATGGCTATTCATGTCATTAGGCTTATCAAATGCTCCATCAACTTTTATGAGGTTGATGAATGAAGTACTTAAAGACCACATTGGAAAGTTTGTAGTGGTATACTTGGATGATATACTCATCTTTAGTAAGACAAGAGAGGAACACCTCAAGCATGTGGAATTACTACTCAAGAAGCTACATGAAGAGAAGTTAATGATTAACTTGGAGAAATGTGAGTTCATCAAAATAGTGCTAGTGTACCTAGGATTTTTTCTATCTCATGGTAATATGAAAATGGACAAGAGTAAGGTAGAAGCCATTATGAATTGACCCACTCCAAGGAAACCAACAGAGGTAAGGAGTTTTCATGGCCTTGCTTAGTATTATATGAAGTTAATAAGGCAATTTAGTGCTATTTGTGCTTGAATGTTGGATATAATCAAAGGAGGAATGAAGACCAAATTCATGTGCAAAGAACAAGCCAACAAGAGCTTTGAGTTGCTGAAGGAAAAGATTGCTACCCAACCAGTGTTAGTCTTGACAAGCTTTGAGAATCTTTTCACAGTTGAATGTGATGCAAGGAACATAGCTATTGGGGCTGTCCTAAGCCAAGAGGGTAGACCAGTAGCATTTCACTCTGAGAAGTTGAGTGAAGAAAAGAAGAAGTATTATTCTTATGACCTTAAGTTGTATGCACTGGTTCAAGACTTGAGAAAGTTGAGGCACTACTTTCTTCCCAAGGAGTTCATTTTTTATTCAGATAATCAAGCCTTAAGTTTTCTGAACTCTCAAGAGAAGTTGAGTCACAAGCACATGAAGTGGGTTGAGTACCTACAAGCCTAAACCTTTAACATCAAACATAAGAAAGGTGTCCTCAAAAAATTTTCTAACGCATTATCAAGAAGAGCTCTTACCATCCAAGAGATTCAGTTGAAGAGCATGGGAATAGATCACTTCAAGGATCTATATGCTGAAGATGAGGACTTTGCACGTATGTGCTAGATACAAGAACCATTTTCATAGTGATTATGTTGAATATAATTTGAAAAGTAATATTTTGTTTAAAGGCAATAAGCTATGTGTCCCTAGAGGTTCCATTAGGGAGAAAATGATGCAAGAGAAGCACAATGGTGCATTGAGTGGTCACTTTGGGATCACAAAGACACAAGAACTAGTTCAAAGATTCTACTATTGTCTGAGGATGAACCTTGATGTCAAGAGGTATGTAGAGAGTTGTATTGTGTGTCAAAGAGCCAAGGGTACTTCATCAAATGCTAGCCTTTATCAGCACCTACCTATTCCTACTAGACCTTGGGATTGTTTGAACTTGGATTTTGTAGTTGGGTTACCCAAAAAAAGACAAGGCATGGATAGTGTTTATGTAGTTGTGGATAGGTTTAGTAAAATGGCTCACTTTGTGCCATGTAAGACCACTAATGATCCCAGCCAAATAGCATCTCTATTCTTCAAAGAGATAGTAAGAATCCATGGGTTACCTAAAATCATTGCGTCTGATAGAGACACCAAATTTATGAGTCATTTTTGGAAGACTCCTTGGCAAAGAGTAGGCACTAATTTATCCTTTGGATCTGCCTACCATCCTCAAACTGATGGATAGACTGAAGTAGTGAATAGAAGCCTTGGAAATATACTAAGGTGCTTAACAAAGGAGTACAGACAGTAATGTGATCAATTGATTGGACAGGCTGAGTATTCCTATAATGACACCATAAATAGGTCAACAGGGAAGAGCCCCTTTGAAGTAGTGTATGGAATACACCCTAGAGGAGTCTATGAGTTGAGAGACTTGAAGGATGGAGTGAAATAAATTGGATATGAAAATGATTTTTCTCAATCCATGCAAGAGATACATGATATAGTCCAGAAAAACTTGATAGAGAACACCTTGAAACATAAGGCAAAGGTTGATGAAAGTAGGAGGACAATTGAGTTTAATGTGGGTGACATGGTGATGGTACATCTCAATAAATCAAGATTGAAGAACAGAGTCCCTCACAAGTTACAGATGAGAAGGATAGGCCCTTGTCCTATCATGGCTAAGTATGGTGATAATACATTCAAAGTTGAACTCCAAGAAGACAATGGACTGTCACCTATCTTCAACATTGTAGACTTATCCCACTACAAAGGACCAAAGAAAGACTTGGATCAGAGTCTTCAAGAAGTCATCAAAGATGTGGAGGAGCTACAATTACCATTTGATACAGTCAGAGGAGCTGACAACATATTGATACAAGAATCTAAAAGAGGACTAGAACAAAAGAGTATAAAGAGAAATTAATCAAAAGACATGATAAATCACATGAAGATGTAGTATGGGTCAAAGAATCAGAGTTCATGAAGGTAGGTATTGATCCAAGAATAATCAATCCAAGGGTGGATTGATCTTTTTGTTTTGGGGAGGATGGTGCAGGAGAACCTAGGCTAGCCTCCATGTTTGTTCATTTTGGCTTTTAATTGACATTAGCCAAGTCAAGATAGGTTAGTTGTATTTAGACCTTAGGAGGTCTTATCAATGTAAGCTAAGTGATTTATTCATTAGGACTAAGGTCACATTAATAGCCATTGTTTGTAGTTTTCAAATTCTTAGGATTAGTTGTTAGTTGATGGATTGGAGTTTTGAATGTGTCCTAATCTCATAAATGAGGACATAGAGATGCCATAGGGTCTTTAATGGTCTTGGATCCTTTAAATAGAGAGGATAGAGGTCCTAAAATTTAGGGAGGAGGCATAATGGAAAAGATGCCAAAAGTTGCTATTTTGTTGTCATGACAACATTTGCGATAATTGCAAATGTTGCATGCAGTATGGTTACATTGGATTCTCCTTGAAAATAGGAGTGGGGAATTGACCAACAAGGCCCTAAAATGGTGGAATAAGGCATCTAGTGTAGGATATACTTGAATCATGAAGTTAGTTGATTCATTGTAACATTTTGAGAAGAGCAATATAGTCTGCAATTTTGTATTTCCAGAAATCCTGAGCATTTCCTTGTGACAGTCATAATTTATGGATTGAAATATTCTTAGGAATGTTTGGAACATTTCATATTTAGTAACCAAGTTTCTTTGAGTTAGTCTAAGGTCTAGTTTAAATTGTTTTGTGTTTGGGTAGTTCACTGGTCATGTCCTGACCAATTAGTCTAGTTATGAATCCCCCATGAAATCTAACAATGGGAAACTTCCAAGGGTAGATGGAAATGTTAGGGGAGTTATTATTGTACACATTTGTAGATTTAGGACTTAGGGAAATGTGAGTAGTTATTTTTAGGACCAACCCCTAGGTGAGCATGCACTATCGGGTTAGAGGTTTGGAGGAGAAACAATGAGCTTTCATGAGCATGGGAAGAAGGTACAGTACGGTCCAAGTACATGTACAGTTAGGGTTTAGTGTTACCTTGACATTCTAGTTTGGTCAAGTTCATGACAATCAGTGAAGACAAGTTTTGGATGAGTTTTTCTTAAAGTTGCAGACTGTCCTAGTTTTTAGACCTATTAGCCCTATAAGACCTAGTTTGTAGGAACCCTATGTATGGAGGGCTTCTAAACCTAAAAACTTAAAAATCTCTTGTAAGATGATAAAGGGTATCTAGATATGGTCTTATATTTTTGAGTTCTTTGGGAAATTTTGAAGTTAATTGGGAAAAACACCCTAGAAAAGGCTACAAGGAAGGAGGCCTCCTTATGCCAAAAGTGTGAACTTGATTGCAAAGATTGAAGAGATCCCTCAAGATGGATTCCAAATTGATCAAATATGATGTCTAAATGTTGATGGACACCCCTAAAAATTAATCAAGAATGTTAGAGTGGAAATTTGCATTTAGACCCTTGTAAGTGTGAGTAGGAGAAGTGGAGAAGTGAAGTAATCATAGGGTGTTAGTCTTTCAAAGGGTGAAACACAAGTGGAGACTCTTAGAGGAGAGTAATATTAGGACTTAGTTAATTATCTAAGCCTAATAAGGACCTATAGGAGATTGGGATCCTTGAAGAAGACAAAGAAGATCTTCTTAGTAGATTGTGCAAGCAAACCCATTGGAACACTTACATCAGATGTGGTAGGAAAACTATTGATAACTTTATTTACTCACTATGCTATTAGGGTTTGAGCTATACAAGATCTTGGATCTATAGGAACTTTTATTATTTCTCTTGATGCATTAATAGGTAAATTAACTACATTTTATTTAAGAAATTATGATAATAGTATGCTTAAAGTTAAAGCTTCTTTCAATTCATCATTGACTCTAACACCATATAGGAAAGGAAAGGAGATATCTAACAGTTATTCAACATGTTATCCTTATGATTATGAATCCATCTTATCTAAAGAAAGAGAAAAAGAGGAATTGGAAGGTTTATTTTCTAGAAGGCTTCATAGAGGGAAAATATAAGGGTAAGTTACATTTTAAGTTCTTTGCATGTAAAAAAATTGGACATATTTCTTTTAGATACCCTAAAAATGACAGGAAGAAGAAGCCAAGAAGATTAAAGGATTTAAACAAGAAAGTATGCTACCTAGCTAAGTAAGTTTTTATCGATTGTTGGAATGCAATCACCACTGAGAGGGGGGGGGTGAGTCAGTGGTTACTTAAAACTTGTTCTTTTCAAACTTTTACAATTATAACATATGCTTATGAGACATGAAAAAAAGAAGAAAAATAAAAAAGTACACAATGTTTATAGTGGAAAACCCCTTAGGATAAAAAACCACTTTGAATCTGAAATTTTATTGGCCTCTTGGGCAAATCTTTTAGAGCTACAACTCTGGGAAGCACCAACACCCTGTTTTAGAAACACCGATTTCAAGAAGCACCAATCCCTTACACCTAAAGCACCAACTTCAAAAATATAAGAAGCACCAACTTCCAAATTCAATAAATGAGATACAAAATCAGAGGATCATCTCTGTTACAATACAAATCACAAGTCAAGATTTCAACTCCAAGTTGAAAACATAGAGCAAGATATAGTTCTCTTCTTCTTTCCTTTTTTTGATTCTTTTACATCAAAAAATTACATCAAAGTGTACATGCATCTTTCAATGAATTTATCAGATTATAAAATGTATAATCAGATCTGAAACAACATATTTGAATGCAATAATATGACTTGAGTTTATGCCATTTAAACTACCGACTTTCTTGAAGTAATAAATCCTTGTTTCTCTTCAAAACATTTAGTATCAAATTATGCAATCATTTGTCATTAAAGGATCTAATTTAATGCTGATGTAAATTGATCATAAATAATTATATAAAACTTATTCAACCTCTGATATACTTATGCAATCAATATCTATTCACATATAACAAAGTAGAAACAAATATCATTACCCTATCCTTTGATGTCTTGTTGATCTGCAATAAAACCTTCTGGTCTACAGCCAGTTTATCATGACTCCTACAACTTCTGTCAAACCCACCTATACCATGCTTCAGAGGAATGTATCCTCTACTTATAAACAAAATAAGTCGATATTTTTGAGTCAGTTACATACCCCAAACTTCCATTAGACTAAAACTGCTCAAAACTGCTCAAACTGTCATAATTGATTTTGACCGATTGTGGTCAACATTGTTTTTCTCTGTACAAACATCTGCTATAAGAAAAATAACTCAGACCCACTTGAGAGGACATGGTCACCTTTCCAAAAAGGTATGATAGTTGGTATATAACTGATCAAAAATCCTATCAAATTTCACATAGACTAAACCTATTTTTTATAACCGCTTCTTAATTAATATGAACATTAAGTGTTAATTGTGTAACACTTAAGTGCATCTCTCAAAATTGTTTAGAACAATGTTGAAAGACATTAAATAAGATAATTTCATGATTTTAACCATACCATATGTCCATTATAATACCATATGTCCATTAGACATTAAGAGACCATATACATGAATTATTGACATCAATGACAACAATCAAAGATCAAATACCAAGGGTTCAACAATCGATGAGGAATCTGATGGAAGAGATGGAGAATAAATTGTGTTTGTCACAGTGAAGGAAGAGCCGCAAAAGAAGGTGAGAAAGCTTTGGTTTCTAATTTTAATCATAGTGGTAGCTATGTTATTGATAATGGATGCACTCATCATACAATTGGTGATAGAAGAAAACTCATCAATATGGAAGAATGTTATGGAGACTCGGTGAGATTTGGAAATAATGCTCCCTGTATGGTAAAAGGTAAAGGATCTATTTCTTTCGATGATCAAAGACATTTTTATGATGTTTAGTGGGTTGATGGTCTAAGATACAAATTTTTAAGTGTTTCTCAGTTGAATACCAAAGGGAGTTTAGTTTTGAGTTCAATGGAGGTATATGCAAGATTATTGGGAAATCAAGAGAGTTGATTTCTACTAGTGAACAAACTAAAGGTAACTTGTTCTATATAAATTATACTATTAAGAGTTCTGTGATTGCTAAGATAGAAGATTGTTTCTTATATCATAAGAGGTTTTGTTATATAAATTTTGAAAACCTAATCAAAGTTACTAGGATAGAGATAGTGAGAGGTTTTCCTAAGCTAGTGAAACCATACAATGTAATGAGTAAACAATGTTTGTTAGTACTTTTTCATGCAACACTTACCTAATGATGATAGTATACCTCATATACTTGAATGCAACCTCTTTTAGGCAAGAGAAAGACTAATTACTAAGGTTTGGATAATATCCTTCTTCATTTTTGAGCTCCACAAACTCAGGCAGGTTTTACCTTTTAAAGATTACTGATACTTCAGCTTATGTATTTGCTGGATTGTTTCATTCACTGATTATGTACCCAAAACCTCACTGTAACAACTAATAGAATACTTTAGAGATTGCAATGATTAATTTGAAATAGAGTATTATAAGCCAGGCTATAGTTTTGAGAACAAAAACCAATGAGACAAGGATTTGCATCCTTCTTCCTTTTGATTTTAGGAGGGATAACCTAATGATTCACTCTCTAAGGAATCAACAAAATGGACAATATCCCTTATATAAATCCTTGATGAGTTGAGCTCATTTGTTTCAATAACAGATGTGTTTTAATTGAAATAATTTTGAGTAGTTTTGAAAACATGAATGATGATAGATTATCAAACCAAGACCTAGATCAGTGCCTATCCTTTGGGTTATAGAGTCAAAATCTTAAAGTCTCACAAAAACAAAATACTATAGGCTGCCTTACAACCTACATGCAATTAGGATAAGTTGCCTTACAAATTATCTGATTACCTCTAAAATACTATATCAAATATTCAAATATTGATATGCTTCCCAAAACCACTCACAAAACTTAGTTCTTCACATAAAAGAAACTTGTAAGTAATTAAATAGTCACCTTGTAACCAAAATGCTTCAGACTACCTTACAACCTTAAGCATAAAAAAGCATACACAAGAAATAAAGAGACAACAATAGAGAAGAGTAAAATTGCACTGTATTTTATTGATGTAATCCTTCTTTCATAGATGAAAAATCTTTGAAGCGTAAAAACACAGACATGAATTTAGAAAAGACTGATTTTACAATATATTTCATCCTCCTTTTACAATACAACTCTTATATATATATATATATATATATATATATAGGTCTTCAACCATCTTGGAATCCTTTTCAAAAGGATGGTACAAGCTTCAGATGGTCTCGAAAAACCTAACCCTAAAACTACAGAAGAGACAAAAGAAGAAGAGAGAGAAAAAGCAGTGGAACAACCAAGTCAAAAGATAAAAATAGATATTCTTTGTTCTTCTCCCGATCTAGCGACTTCATTTTGATAGTAAACATGGTAGCTGGTAGTATTCATGTTGATTTTAGATGACCATGCTTACATATTCACCTACACTCTCCTTTTACAATAACTGACTTCTTCATCTTCAATAGTGAGGCGCCAAATAGTCACCCTTACTCATCGTCCAAGATTTCTTCTTCAACTACTGGCTTCTTTCTCTTGGGCATGGTCATCAATTACCATTCTTTCACTTCATCATCTGATGGCCATTTGAAGTCTTGAGTACTCTGTATCTATACTTTTTTCCTATCCCATCTAGCATCAGTGATGTTCTTAACATCTACTAGAAACTTGTTGATGTCAGTTTCTGCCTTGAAAGCTTCATCCAATATCTTAT
>MU223804.1:3566010-3587373 GCA_018584345.1 Thuja plicata | reverse complement strand
ATATTTGAGGAATTTCAGATGTCAACACCTCTACTTCATTTCCCTTGGTAGTTGGCTTCTTAGAAACCTCCACTGGACTCTGAACCTTTATTGTGGGTACACTGTTTAATAATGACATTACTTTTTCTTTGTGTTCTTTGATCCTCATCATTTCTAGAAATGAAACCATAACTATCATCTGGGACAGGCATTGACCCATATCTACTAGAGTATATCTCATATCTGAACACTTTGATTTGTCAATAATAACATCATTTTCCTCATTGTGCTCCTTTTTAATTGACTCTTTTAGCCTTTTATTTTCTATCTTTTGGGCAGGAACAATTTTTTCTTGTCCTTTCAACTCTTCCTCTTGTACAACATTTGGCTCTATGGCTTTTGTAATAATCTTGACCTTGTGTTTATTTATAGTTTCACTAGGTCCTTTTTTCTAAACATACTTAGTGTCTGAATTATTTTCCTTTATAAAGACACCTAAAGGTTGGTTACTATCACCACCTACCACCCTATTCCTTAAGTGGTAATTGCTTCTAGCTTTATTTACTAACTCTGCAGTGATTCTAGCCTTCTCTTCATCTAAAGCTTTCCTTATGAGTGGAACATCCTGACCATCTTGAGCATAGCATCTTATACTATCATCATTTTCATCAGTTTCACTATCAGATAAGATCTGTTGGTGATGATTCTCAATTCTCTTTTGTGAGACATAGGAATCATGATTTTCTTCCTCACTGTTTGAATCAACATCATGGCATGAAAAGGTATTGGTCATACTATGATCACAATGTTCCCCCTCATCTTTTTCCTATTCCTCACTTTCCCTTAATTCCAAGGAGACAACACAAAAGTTAGGGTTATGAGGGGCATCACAAGCCTCACACCAAGTCTCCTCATTGCAGAAATGGACAAAATTTCTATGTAAGGGGTCTGGAGTCTTATTGTTTATTTTTTCCTTTTTAGGTGCAATAACAGGATTTCCATCTTTGAATTGAGTTCTATATGGATTATTTTGCATTCTATTCTGAGGATTGTAAATAGTATTGTAAGAAGGTCTATTATTCTAAGGAGCCCTATATTTTTTATATTTTGGCTCTTTTAGGTTGCTCTTACTAAACATTGCATCATCCCTTCTGTTTAACTTACTGAATACTCTTCTGTTCATTTCAATATTGACTGCTATTTTATAAGCATCAGTAATATTTCTAGGGTTTTTATCTCTTAGAACATATCCCATCTTAGAATCAAAAGCATTTAAGTAAGTTTCTAGACATACCTCTTCATCTAGCTTTATCTTCTGGAATAGTTTGTGCATAGCTCTTTGAAACCTTGTGTTAAACTAAGTAACCTCTTCATTGTAATTTTTCTTGATATTATTGAACTCATTCAATAAAAATCATTTATTTGTTTTGTTTCCATACTGATCTTTAAACAATTCAATCAACTCATCCATAGAAACAACAAAGCCATTAGCAAGGCTTCTAAACCATTCTCTTGCATCCTCAACTAAGGAATGAATAAATAACTTCATTAATACATCCTCATGGGTGATATTCAAGTCATCAACAAAGTCAATGAATTTCCTTAAATGTGTCTCACAAGAAATTACATTATTACCTGCAAACTTTGGGAGCTTTTCTCCTATATCACCCACATCTTTAGGAAAAGTATTAGGGTATCCAGGGATACCAACAAAATCAAATTTCTTATACCTCTCAGTATGTAGTGGTTTCCTTTGAAAACCATCATCCTCTTTAGAAGTAGTAGCTTTTCCTTTAAAAGTTGTAATATTCTCTAGTCCAGTATGAGAATATTTTGAAGATTGTAAAAAATCTATCTTTTTCTTCATTTCAATTGTGGTAGCTTCCATTTGTGCCTTTTGAAATTTTTTTTCCATGGTTTCATTTTCAATTCTCAATTTTTCTAAATCAATTTCTAACTTAGACATTTGTTCTACCAAAGGCTTATGTAATTTAGGTTCTTGATCTCTATGTTCACCCATCTTTTGTTTACCCTTATTTATTTGTAAAGTAGAAGCTTTATGAGTGAATGGTATTTCATGGTCCTTCTGTGACCTCTCTGTATCTTTCATAGTTTGGTGTCTTGAAAATCTTTTTCTATTGTTATCAAGATCCTTATGATCATTTCTTTTCTTTCTCATTTCTCATTCCTTTTCCATTTGTTGAACTAGGGCGAGCTGCTTCAAAATAAACTTCTCTTCATTTGCTAGCATATCAGAAGAGGCATCTTCTGAATCTAAAATAGGTGTAGTAATCTCCTCTCTCTCATTTGAAGTAGAAGTGACTGTGGGTGTTTCCAATACTCTTTCAATAGCCTCCTCATATTATGAAGTATTTGCATCATGAGAATGTTGATTAGCATTCATATCTCTCCTGATATTAACCTCTTTACCTTTTAAAGGGGTTTCATCCATATTAACATGATTTCTCTTTTTCCTCCAAGACACTCCTATCCTTGAGGATGATGGGAGTCCCTCATGTAATACCCTTTCAGGATCAGTTCTCACCCTTGACCTAGTATTCATTCTGAAAGACATTTATTTATTTTGCACTAATCTTAGAGATGTTCCTTTTAGAGTCTCCACCCAATAACTTGGGATGAATACCTATCAAGAGGGTACCTTAACAATAACCACAAGTATACTTTGTAAATAAGTTAAACTTTTAAGTGCTAGAGATTTTTTATTACTTGGGCAAGAGAAATTCTATAAATTTTTAACAAAACTTTAAAATCTCTAGTCTTCCCCAGTACAGTCGCCAATTTGTTAGCACTTTTTCTTCCAACACTTACCTAATGATGATAGTATACCTCATATACTTGAATGCAACCTCTTTTAGGCAAGAGAAAGGATAATTACTAAGGATTGGATAATATCCTTCTTCATTTTTGAGCTCCATAGACTCAGGCAGGTTTTACCTTTTAAAGATTACTGATACTTCAACTTATGTATTTGGTGGATTGTTTCATTCACTAATTATGTACCCAAAACCTCATTGTAACAACTTATAGAATACTTTAGAGATTGCAATAATTAATTTGAAATAGAGTATTATAATCTAGGCTATAGTTTTGAGAACATAAACCAATGAAACAAGGATTTGCATCCTTCTTCCTTTTGATTTTAGGAGGGATAACCTAATGATTCACTCTCTAAGGAATCAAAAAAATGGACAATATCCTACTGATATAAATCCTTGATGAGTTCAGCTCATTTTTTCAATTAGAAACATGTTTTAATTGAAATAATTTTGAATAGTTTTGAAAACCTAGATGATGATAGATTATTGGACCAAGACCTAGATCAATGCCTATCCTTTGGGTTACAGAGTCAAAAGCTTAAAGTCTCACAAAAACAAAATACTGTAAGCTACCTTACAACCTACATGCAATTAGGATAAGTTTCCTTAAAAATTATCTTATTACCTCTAAAATATTGTATCAAATCTTCAAATACTGATATGCTTCCCAAAACCACTCACAAAAATTATTTCTTTACATGAAAGAAAATTGTAACTAATTAAATAGTCACCTTGTAACCAAAATGCTTCAGACTGCCTTACAACCTTAAGCATAAAAAAGTAAACATAGGAAATAAAGAGACAACAATAGAGAAGAGTAAAATTGCACCGTATTTTATTGATGTAATCCTTCTTTCATACATGAAAAAGCTTTGAAGCTTAAAAACACAGATACAAATTTAGAAAAGACTAATTTTACAATATATTTCATCCTTTTAGAATATAACTCTCTTCTATATATATAGGTCTTCAACCATCTTGGAATCCTTTTCAAAAGGATGCTACAAGCTTTGGATGGTCTCAGAAAACCTAAGCCTAAAACTATAGAAGAGACAAAAGAAGAAGAGAGAGAAGAAGCGGTGGAACAACCAAGTCAAAAGATAAAAATAGATATTCTTTGTTCTTCTCCCGATCTAGCGACTTCATTTTGATAGTAAACATGGTAGCTGCTAGTATTCATGTTGAGTCTGGATGACCGTGCTTACATATTCACCTACACTCTCCTTTTGCAATAACTGACTTCTTCATCTTCAATAGTGAGGCGCCAGGTAGTCACCCTTACTCATCATCCAAGATTTCTTCTTCAACTACTGGCTTCTTTCTCTTAGGCATGGTCATCAATTCCCATACTTTCACTTCATCATATGATGGCCATTTGAAGTCTAAAGTGCTCTGTATCTATAATTTTTGCCTATCCCATTTAGCATCAGTGATGTTCTTAACATCTACTAGAAACATGTTGATGTCAGTTTCTACCTTGAAAGCTTCATCCAATATCATATTGAATCCCTCTATATCCACATCTGTCCTTGAAATAAATGCTTCATCACTAGGAATTTTACTATTAAATTCATTCCTCCAAGCATCTAAGGCCTTTACTTGATCATCATCTCCCCTTAAGGAAGGAACAAATCTATTAAAGTCATCAGAAAAGAGGCTTAATTTAACCTCTATTTGATTCAATTTGCCTTTAAAGAATGAGAGAGCAATATTGACCCTTTTGATCTCCTATTCAACTTCTATCACTATCTCTGGAAAATATGATCGTAGGGTTTGCAAAGATGCTATCTTTTTAAACAATTGTACCCTAGTAAACCATTTAGTAAAATAGGGGTTCAAGATAGCCAGATGCCCCATCACCTCGGTATGCAAAGCTGGCAACTTATTATAGACATTAAGTACAACAACAGTTTTATCTTTCAGGATTTCAATTCTATGTTGTAAAACACCTCTTAATTCTCTCAAAGCAATTTCATTTCATTACTCCCCCTCAACCTTTTCCTCAACCACCTCTTCTGACTTTTCCTTGTCTTCAATTTGTAGGGGCTATGGTTGTATAGGCACATACATCACCTCAGACTTCTCTTCCAATTCTTTCATCAATCTTTTTATCACCAGATCTTGCTGGTGCACTTGTATATAGCACAATTCTTGATCTTTTTCCAATGCACTTGTCTCTTCTAACAATGTGCTACACTTATCAAACAAATGTTTAGTTTTGTCTTCATTTAAGAGAGCCCAGTGTGTCATGATTTGGGATATTTCCAAATCCCCTATATTCTCCATTGTCCACACCATCTGACTACCAACCATATTTTCGTAGATGTTCACCACTTGGGGCTTTTGATTCTTTGGGCATAGGCTCCACATTGCAAAAGCTTGAGACTTTGGGCTATACCCAAATCCTTTTATTACATCTCCCATCTAAACTTCACTGGCCATTTGGAGATCTGGATATTTTCTTATCTAGTCAATTATGAAGGAAGATGCCAAATCCTTTCCCTCAGCCAATAATATACCACTGGCTAGCACCAATTTCGTGCCCTCCTTAGGTGAAATGTCCTCAATTTTAGGATCATAAGACTATAGAGCCACTAAAGCCTCATTTGTTATTGTTTCCTTACCATCAACTATCAATTGAGATCTTATCTACTCCTTCTTGTACCATCTCAGGAAGTCTTTAAACTCATTAGTTTTGACAAAGTTGTCATCATTCAAAAATTCCTGCTGATGGATCAGCCTTTCATCAACACAGGCCTTAAGAGGCAATTCAACCTCCTCCTCTAAATCAGGCTGTTGCTTCTTGCCCTCCCTAATTGATTTCCTTAGGTTATCATCATACAACCTATTCCTAGGTACTAAGGATTTAGCCTTATCCCTTTTCTTATCTTGCCCCATGATTGAAGATTGACCTATTTCTAATTTTTGCATCTTAGCAGTAGGCTCTTCTACATCATCAGGTTGTGTCACCATTGTCAAATCAACAATGTGGCCCTCTAATCCCTATAGCTATGGCACTTCAAAAATATTTTTCTGTGGTGGAACATATCTAGTAGGATGTGGATAATCACTGTCACTACTACTATCATATTTGGATTTTGAGTGATCTGTCCCTTGGGCACTTTTCTTGTCAAGAGCAGTCTCAAGCTATTTTGTAAGCACATAATAATTGTCTAGTAAGGCCTTAATCTTGTCAAAATATGGGAGATCAGGGTAAAAACCCCCGAAAGCCATCCCATTTCTCTTGAATTTTCTTTCAAGATTAAACAACTCTTGAATCCTCATTCTTCTTGTCTAAATGTCATCTTCATCTAAAATGTTTCTTGTTGCATCTTCATCTATGCATTCACAGTGGACATTAGTATTGAGGATTATAGGAGCATACAATTTTCTCACCCCTGCCATGAAACCTTCTGGGTCAATATATCTATAAGGGGCTACCCCCATTCTGCACCCTTCCAACCACTGGCCCACTACATCAATAGCACCTTCGCCAATTGTAAAATTAATAATTCTCAATTGCCTAGGGGTCAAAGTCCCCTTCTTGTGTGGTGAAAAATGCTCATTGTTTGTTAACAATAGCTGCCATATAAACTCCATTGCAGCCACTCTTGCTGGTACATAGTAGGGTAAGAGATGAGGTGGGTGAATACACCCATATACCCTGATAATAGTATAATTTTTTTCCAAGAAGAAATCACCCCAATTATGTTTTCCCTCCCATTTATCAGTGTAGTCACATGGCCTTAGAAATTGCATAATTTTTAGTGGGACCCTTGTCCTGCTGATGCCCTGACTTTGTACTACTAGATATACAATCCAATTTTGGAAAGCACAACAATCACAGTCCTTAGACGTGTAATTCCAAACCCTCACCCAAAATCGGATAGGATTTGGTCCTTCCTGGTAAAACCTCTAAGGGGCCAAATTGTCCACATCCATGGTTACAAAATTGAAGAGCAATAGGAGATGCATGAGGATGGAGTAGTGTAAAAACTTGGGCTCCTTCTCCTTTGGATCTTTCATCTTCTTCTAAGTTGCAATGAAACCCTCATGCATCTCATCAATGATATGTTGTATGTAATCATAACTAGTGTTAGAGTGCATCTTCTGTAGATCCAGCACCATCATCAATATTCCCACATTGATCTTCTCTGCTTCTCCATCTATCCCTAGCACTCTACATAGGGCATAGGTGACATATTTAATGTAGAAGTGTAAATCCTTATAGTAATATGGGCTTGTCCCAGACATAGGATCTAAATACTTCCTCACCTCCTTCAGCATATGTTTCTGCAACTATCCTCTAGCAATAACAGGTTTCAAATTATATCTTTGTGCCTGCTTTGTCATGTCAATTCTAGTAGACATAGTGCTATATAAGCCAAAAGCTTGCAAGAATGAATTTATGTTAAGGATCAACAGGGCAGTGCCATCATTCCTTTTAATCATTTTGGACAAAACATCATAATGAATTGAAAGATATAGGAACAAGTCTATATCTACGCAGACATCAGAGACAATTAATCTAGCTAAACCACAAGTCCAAGGGTTTGAAACTGGGATAGCTTTATTAGAATTCTTGTAAAATTAATTGAAAAGTGAAAAACTTGTTGTTCCAAGAGTGTCAGCATCTCGTATATAACGTTAATCATCTATAAGAACATTGGCATTTGCTCTTTTGTTCTAAGTTGAACCAGGAAGCAATCTGAGGAATTCATCAGAATAATTTTTTTTTCCCTTTGCCTCCTCTTCTACCTTTTCACTTCCACCACTAGCCAAAGCCACACTGACCGCTCTTCTCATGTTTACCATGCTTGAATCTCCTTTTCTTTACTAATACTGAAAAAAATCTATCTCTGAGATTCACCGACTCTCCTATGCACAAATCTCTGCAAATAATGAGTTTTAAGCAACAGAAAACCCTGCAATTCTCTGATTTTTCTCTCTTTCAATATACTTAGCTCTTCTGCATTTTGAAATTCTAAAAGCAAGATGAATGAAATTGAAACACCAGCAATAGTAACCGCTTGAAGTACACATCTCATAATTTGGAAAACATCAAGTCTATCTTTAATTCAACATACTGTGAACTTGATTGAAAACCTAGCCATAGTTCCATGAGCGTGATAGGAAATCAAGTTCATAAAAATGAATCCTCAGAAAAACCTTACAGAATTCAAATGAGCTAACATGTCTTCCTGTGATTGGCTAACTATCATACATCTCAGCTACCCTTTTTTGCATAGTAATCAAAATCTAAGCCTGTCATTGGTCGATTAGTGATTCACATTGTCATATCAGATACTGCCACCTTTTCTTAATATTTGGTATCAGGCGACCATGTGATTGCATAAAATTTCTCTATCACTGACCCCAGTCTTTAACCCATGATTTCTCTGGAGACACACCGACTATACAACTTTCCTTACCTTTGTTAACCAAAGTTATCATTTGGCGATCATGTGATAATGAAGAAATCAAAGTCGCCAATGGTTAGCACTAACTCACATCCTTTTCAGAGACTACGTGACTAACTATCACTTTTAGCTTTCACGGTTATCTCTGAGTCGCCAAATGTTTTCTTTCCTTTGTAAGACCCCATAATTTCCCTTAGTCACCCGATTGCAAAATACAAATGCTAAGTGTCAAAACCTTTTGAGACAATGCGATAGGTAATATGCCCTTTACTTCATCTAACGACTTCACGACATACCCCTAACCACTGAGTCATGAGGATTTTTCCCTTTGGGATCTCTTATTCTCAGACTTTGCGACCACCATAGGATATTTTAAACATTTCATCTAATGGCTCCCGTGCAATCACCAAGAAATCCATTATACCCTTAAAATATTCAAAGATTTTGTGACAAATAGAAGCCCTTAATGAGTCTCATAGTCATTGAATAAGTTCTTACCTTTTGGTGATCATGTGATAAGTCTTTGAAATCCACTTACCTTCTGACACATGTCTCATCACATAATGAAAGCTAAGTCATCTCCTAAATTTGGCAACAACCCGACTGTGCTTTTATCCCAAACCGCATATGGTTAGTCGCAAAGTCTCAGAAACTTTCGCTGTATTGGCATCCTTTCTAGAGACCATGCGACTAAAGCTTTGCACAACTTACTTAACCTCAGACCCATTTAGCGATTATGTGACATAAAGAGATCATGATGTCTCATGAAAAAACCTTTACTGCTGATAATTTCTTGCGACATCACGACCTGTCTGTGGGTCCCTTCATATATTGCTGACTTGTTCACTGATCCCGCGACTATGTGATACAAGCTAAATCATGAAGTCTGGAAATGCCAAAGGAATATTCTAAATTTGAGTGAGACTATGCGACACAAGCTAATCACCAAGTCTTGGAGAAAAATGGAATATGCCATTTAAGTTATGCGACTAGGTGATCAGAATGTAACACATGACTTAAGTGAAACAAAAAGGTAACAGCAAAACATAAGAGAAAAATACTTTAGGGTTTCTTTTCAATTTGGAACACCAAACAAGACCTAGGGTTTCAAATTTTTTCCACATTCTCATAGATTCAGACTTGAAAACCTGAAAACTTTGACAGGGAAAAGGTATAAGAACTAAAAGACTTTTGTTTTAAACATGAAACCAGAGAGAGAAGACCACAAGACTTAGGGAAACAAGCCAAAACCAAGAATACAACCAACAATGTTATCTTAGGAAGTTAACTAGTTCTAGTTTTATCGGTAAAAATTATTTTTCTAGAAATATTTTATATCTGGGTCATACTGTTCTATGTGGTCCAATGAGAACTCATATTTACTATGGTGATTTATATTTAATATTTATTGTTTCTGATTATTCTAAAATGATGTCGGTAATATTTTAAAGAGATAAATTTGAAGCTTTTAACATGTTTAGACTCTACAAAGCCAGAGTGGAGAAGAAGATAGGTAGAACCCTAAAATGTCTTAAATATGATAGAGGAGGTGAGTTTAATTAACAAGAATTTACTTTATATTGTGAAGAACAGGGAATACGAAGGCATATGTCAGCTCCTAGAACATATTAGCAAAATGGTATTGCTAAAAGAAGAAACAAGTCTATCATTGATTGTGCTATGACATTAATGATTCAAAAGGGTGTTGTATAGATATTTTGGAGAGAAGAGGTGAGCACTGTTGTTTACACATTAAACAAAGTTCAGTCAAAAAAAGGTACAACAAAAACTCCCTATGAGCTATGGTATGGTCAATAACCATGTGTAAGTTATTTCAAATTTTTTGGGAGTAGATACTACATAAAGAGAGATGAAAATAAAGGAAATTTTACCCAAGAAGTGATGAGGAGATGTTCTTAGGATACACCTCAAAGATAAAATCCTACAAGTTCTTGAATAGGAGAACAAATAAGATAGTTGAAAGTGTTAGTGTAAGAATAGATGAATTTTCTAAGAAAATAATGAATCTAGCAAGAAGTAACTTAAAGAATATAGAGGGTTTGTTTATGTACAACCAGTGGATAAAAATGTAGAAAATAAGGATATAAAAGTCAATGAGGAGGAACTATACTAGTGATTAAAGGAAATCCTAGAACTAAACTGGTATTGCCAAAGTACATAAAGTTGAATCATTCCCTTGATCAAATTATTGGTGATAACAATTCTAGTGTGTTAATGAGAAGGAAGGAGAGAGAAGGTACTTATTTTTAATCTAAATTTGAACCTAAAATAATGAAAGATGCATTGAAAGATGAAGATTGGGTGAGATTTATGGAAGAAGAATTGAAGAAGATTGAGAAAAACAATACTTGGACATTAGTCCCTAGACTTGAAGACAAGAATATGGTTGGTACTATTATCACTATCATAATTTCCATGGTTCTAAGGTTTTTTCAAAGTGTTTTGAGTCTGGTTTTATGTCTTTTGTGTCTCTAGTTCTTAAACCCTTAACTTGTCTTGGAAAAAAGTTTTTAAACCCTAAAACCTTGAGTATGTTATAAAATTAAGTTACTTTTTATGTCACTTAAGTCACTTAAGATTCATGTGTTTCATTCTTCATTGGTGGGTTGATCTATTTTTGCCTAAGTCCTAGTGGGGTCCCTTTAATTTTTCCTAAAGTTCTATAGTCCCCACAAGATTTTATTTCTCCCAGGCATCAAGCATGTTCATCTTCATCTAACAGTGGGCGTAAAGCCTCAAATGCAAGATGCAGCCAGTTTATTCACCAAGGTATCATGTTGTGATGCCAAGTGTCCATCATGAAGTCAACACTCTTCAAAGCTAGTGGCGATCATCAAGATCTATCAGATTTAATTTGATGCAGATACGAGTTTTATTTTTCAATCAATAGATGCATGTTAGTTAAACCATCATAGAAACATAATCGACCACCATGTGGAAAGTGGTCAATGCTAAAGGGCATAACTATTGAGAAGTTTATATATGATGATGTGGGTGGCACTATCCTATGAAATGGAGATTATCATTGAGTATCAATTGAGGCATCATGCTTGAGTGCCATCTGTCCATTCTGGGATTATGAGGTTAGCATGTTCTAAAGTCATTGACATGATTTTGCACTATTTGATTTGGGTTCATTGCATGGTGTGCATGTTTCCAACATCAAGAACTGCAAGGAGGATAATCTTCAAGGGTTCACGACAATCTGATACATGGACTTTGTCAACATGTTAATAGAACATAAAGAATGATCATATTTGTTTGATTTGATGACTATCATTATGCCTTGATGCAAAGATGCATGAAGATTAGTCTTCAATGCTTCATGATTTTGTTCCATGTAGTAGTTAGCAGGGCCAAGTCATGCCTATAGTTAAGATAACATTAGGACATATCAAATTTCATTCAATGGTCAACGTATTCACATGAAGAAAAGATGATATCTTTTTAGTCATTAAGGCATTGGGATTGATTGACGCGTGTATAGCATGGTTTGTGGGACCTACAATTTTGAAGCCAAAGGTGGGGTTAACACATAGTTAAGATAGATTTCATCAAACATTTGACACATTCCCTTAAATTTAAGATTCAAGGACGATATTCATTGAGGCATCACAATAGAGAAACACTTAGTAGTTTTTTTTATCGTGGCTTAGGGGTAACTTAAAAGGAGATCTACGAATGTATTTTAAAGTTGGTATAAAGACCAAATATGGACCACCAATGATGTTTTCCATGTCAGGTGTAGCCATTGGAGTGTATATTCAAATATTTAAATTTTTCCATCAGGGTTTTCATGGCAGTGGACTGTGTCGTTTGCTGTAGAGCAATAAATTAATGAATCAAAAATTTTGGGTCATGTTTGCACAGCTATAGGATGTTGTGTGAAGGAAATTTGGGTGGTTTTGAATGCATTTATGCAAAGAATGTTCCTTTTGGTTTTCTGATCATTTTTTTAATCCTCTTTTAAACCCTAGTTCTATCCTTTTCTCTTCTTTGCCATTAATGAAAGGTCCTTTCCAGAGTTATATAAAAAGAGATCAGGTGGTGTTCTTTAAGAGATGCAATTTTCAAGAAGATTTAGTTGGTGTTCTACAGTTCTGAAGGGTTAAGTCTTCCCGGGGTAATTAATGCAAACAAAACATTTTATTCATTGTTCCTTCTACAGAGCTTTGTTCTTTAGTTTCCCAAGATGGATGGCATCGAGATCAGATTCTTCATCAGAATGAATTAAAGGAAGGTTTACAAGTTGCTGATGACAGAGCTGCCTGGTTGTTGAAATAAATTAATTTCCTCTTTCATGTAATAATTTAAGTTATTTACCCCTAACCCCTAGTTTAAGTTGTATATTGTTTCTAGTGAGAGTATAGAAAATATATACTTAGAGAGTGTCAATATATAATAGAAGGTTGCAATATATTGCATTTGTTTAAGTGGTATATGTTTTGAAACAGTTTGAAATAGAAACTTAATTCTTCATACTTAATACAATATTTAAGATTCAAGTCTCTCCTTTGTGTTCATTTGTTAAGTTTTGGATCTTCTGATTCGTTGCATGGAGTTAATCTATATATATGTTGTTACTCCTCAGTTTGAATCAAGGATCAAATTAAATCTTTCTTTGGATAAGATAGGTTCATCTAGTTTGCACAAGGATCTTGTAAGAAGTTTTTGGTCTGAGTTATTTGTATTTATGGAATTAAGTCTTTGACACTAGTTGGTTTTTTTGGTCTGAATCTGAATTAGAGACATTGCCCAATGGATAAAGCATTGATCAGTAATTAGTACTTTCTATATTGATACATATATGGTAGGTTTGGCTATAATGTACCCTATTAAAAAAATTAAAACCATATCATTTTTCTTTTGATTTTTGTTGATGTTGGTAGTATGTCCTACACGATCATGGAGAGTCAATGAATGTGTGGTTAAAATTTATTACTTTCTTACCATTATCTATTATTAAAATATATATTTGTAAATAGTTTCAAAGAGTTGAATATATATATCTAGATTAGGTGTACCCACCTTGGTTTTTTAGAGCTAGAAGTGCCGAGGGAAGCCATGTCCCTATAGTTGGTTGAGTTACCTTAAAGAACTTCCCATACTTGGAGCTAACCACTCTTAAAATCAATCTTAAGGTATATTGGTAGCTTTCAAAGAATAATTTTTTTTAAACACAAACTAGGAAGAAGTGGAATTTCAGAAACAAGATAAATGAGATAGGTGAAATGGTAAGGAACAAGGAAAGATTGGTGTCCAAAGGCTATGCACAAGAGGAAGGCCTAGACTATGGTGAAACATTTGCACTTATTGTTAGAATTGAAGGTGTAAGGATATTTATAGTATATGATTCTTATAAAGGATTCTAGGCATACCAAATGGATGTTAAGTATGCTTTTCTTAATGGTGTTTTGGAAGAAGAGGTATATATTGAGCAACCTGAAGGTTTTTCTAATTTAGAAGGTAAGAACTTGGTGTGCAAATTACATAAATATGTGTATGGGTTGAAGAAAGAACCTAGAGAATTGTATGAATGTTTGCATTCATATATGATTCTGATAGGTTTTATTAGGACAAGTGATAATAGCGTATTTGAAGATTGAGAAAGATTATATGTTGCTAATTACTGAGATATTTGTAGATGATATCATTTTTGGTGGAAATGAAGAGACAAGAAGATAATTTTTAGATGAGATGAGGAAATAATTTGAGATGTCCATGATTGGTGGGAATGAATTCTTCATTGCACTATAGGATCAACAAATGAAATATGGTATCTACATAAGTCAGTATAAATATATAAAGGAAATATTGAAGACTTTTGGGTTAGAAGAATCAAAATTGGTTGGAACCCCTATGGTAACCTATTGAAAACTATCAAAAGAAGATGACTCTAAAGAGGTCAATGAGACACTTTATAGGTCCATGATCGATAAGCTAGAGTATATAGTACTCAGTGGACTAGACATAGCACATGAAGTTGGATTAGTGGAAATATTTTCTTCTAATCTTAAGGAATCTAATTTGGTTTCATTAAAGTTAATCTTTAGATATCTTAAGGAGACTTAGGATTATGGTCATTGGTATAGACATAAAGGTGATTTCTCTTTAAATGTGTTTACTGATGTTGATTGTGCAGGTAATGTTGATGATCAAAAGAGAACAAGTTGAGGTACATTTTTCTTGGAGAAAGGTTGGTATCTTGGACAAGTAAGAAGAATAATTCTATATATGAATCAACATGTGAAGCTGAGTATGGTTGTGCTACAATTAAATATACATATGTAGTATGGATCAAGTAGATTCTAGAAGGAGTTCAGGATAAGGTAACTGAATCGGTGGTTATCTATTATGACAATATAAGTTCTATTAAAATTTCAAAGAACTTGATGATGCACTATAAAACTAAGAATATATCTATCAAATATCATTTTCTTAGAGAACGTGTACAAGAAAAGGAAGTGTGGTTGGAGTAAGTTCCAAGGAGCAAGCTATTGATATTTTTACTTAACCATTTCCTAAGGATGCATTTGAGTATCTAAGATGTAGGTTTGGGGTCCTTCCCCTATCCAAGTTTAATTAGAAGAAGATGCAGTTGCATCAATCCAAGTGTATTTAGTAAATATATTTATGTTAGGATTGATTTTTTGGGGCTACTCCTTAGGGGAAGCATTATATGTAGTCACGTGCTTTGGTTAGTCAGGTTTAGTAGAGAAGATATCAAGTGTATTTGATGCCTTTGACATTGTTTTCAAGGGGGGATAATGTATGAATATAAAGGGGAGAATGTGTAATTGTAGATCAAGTGGAATAAAAAAGTGGAAACAATTTATTCTTATTGTATTATGTTGTCTCAATAGGAAGTGAGTATTCCCATCAATGCCAAAGGGGAGATTGTTGGCGTATCTAATGTGGTGATGGTAAGTAATTTTTGGAGATGTAATGATTAGATTTGATTAAGGGATGATAGATGAATCTATTATGTTTTCATTGGTGTCAATTATTGACTTTGTGTTCTTAGTATGTTTCCAAGCATAGTTGTGATGAATGAAGGGTTGAGGTGAGTTTCAGTTGTTGTTATCTTTATGGGAGACTTAGGTGTGTCTCTTGATGTCTAATGCATGACCTCTACTATTGAAGTGATTGTATAAGAAAGTTTTAATCAATTAAAGTATAAAAATGTAGCTTCTAGAATAGTTAATGATAGATTTTAGATGATTTGAATGTCTTGTCAAATCTATGTTGTATCTTGTGGCATGGTCACAGGATATAGTGGCCAACAGTATTTAGATGCTACAATTGGGACTACAACCAATTTGAGTGACTGATGTATAGAATAGATGACCACTAAGTTGAGATAGAGTTGTTAACATGTTACAATATTTGTGTTCTTGAGTGATAGGTGACAAGTCTTTGATCGGAGATGAGTGTTAAGTTTTTATGTGGAATATTAATCGATGCTAGCATGAGGAGAAGATTCTAGTGGAAGCTTGTGTTTGGTCAAAACATGTTTGACTCCTTGACACAACATTATCTATTATTTTTTGTATTTCAAATTGGTCTTGGAAATATTTTTTATGCATTTAATTTTGTTTTGCAGCATGTTGGATTTGAGCGGTATGTTTGAAATTCTAATTTAGAGTTTGATCAAGGTGGTGAACTTAAAAGTTTAGTATATAATGGATGAAGTTGAAGGTTAAGTGTGTTGATCACGTGTTGAATAAGTGTGGTGTAAGGTGCATGTTGTGATCACGTCAAAGAAGAGATAGCTATGCTCAGAAGATATTGTGTGCTTTAGTGGATCTGATCAAGAAGAGGTTGTGTTGTTCTACAGATCATTCTTTATGTTGTTTCCTAATAGTTGGAGTAGGTTAAATATATTAATAGGGTGGATCCTACAAGACCTTTATTGTAAATCCTATAAAAAGGTGATACTTTATCAAATGTTTGAAGTCCTCTACCAAGGCTACTCTTAACAGAGTAAAGGTCATAAAAGGAATAAGGTAAATCCCTTAACCAGGTAGCACCTATCATTATTGTTATAACTTTGAATAGGTTTAAGCTCCTCAAAGGGCATACTTCATAACAGTAAAGAATTTAGTGGGTACTAATCCCAACCATGGTTTTCTCTCTATTTGGTTTTCCATGAGATAAATATGTGTGTCAATTTTGTGGATGGATTTGGCTACTTATGATTTTTATTTTTTGTTATTAAAGTTAATATTGTGAATGACGTTTTAATTTTTTAGCTAGAAAGGTTTGGATTATTTGGTAGATTACCGATTCACCCCCCCTCTCAGTAATCTGACCTCATGATTAATATTCTCATCCACTAATTTAAGTTTTATAATCCTCTTTTGGAAAGATCTATTTTTTAATTTTAAAATTTATTTATAAGAGGCTTCCCAAATACAAAAATCTATTATATATATATATATATATATGCAAAAATATTTTATCTTAGAGAACATATATAAGTAAAAATGAACAAGTGGACATTACTTCAAATTTAATGTTAACCTAACCCTTACAATAAATTTAACAATCATTTACGTGTCAAAACATTTATATTGATTATTAAAAAAAATATACTTAAAGTAAATATTGAAAAGAAAAAAAAAAAAACACCTTCATTGTAATGCCCTGCTAGGGAACATAGGAGAACTAACCTAAACAAGACACTAAGTTTACGAGATAATTTTTTTTTGGGTTTATAAACAATAATGTTAACAATGTGGAAGCAACACATGAGATAACATGACATACACATAAGTGCAACTCATACATACAAACAATTCTCGAGGGTTCCTGGATGTAGAATTACTTAAGTAAAATAATCTATGATATACAACAAGGAAGACTATCATAAAGGATACATCATCTAAATCCAATAACAAACATCTCATATAATAAGATCACATATACATCTAATACCCAAGGTATACAACCTAATCAACATCCACTCCACAAGTCGCAAGGAATGCAAAAATACAAAACAATACAATATGATACATCCTCCAATTGATGTCAATTAATATACACATATGGTACAAATATACAACTCATGAAATTGAGCAAGTTTCCAATAGAATAAGAAGAAGATAGAATAAGAAGAACTGCAACAAGGATCATCCAAGCATGAAGACGAACCTTTGGAATCTTAATGGTAATAAGAATCACTACCACCTGATCGTGTGGAACCAAAGGTCTAATCCCACCGTGGTGAGGAGATAGTAACAGGCCCACTCACATGGGTATGAAACAAGAATGCAAACATCAAGGTATACATGACATCATACTCAATGCATAGGAAGATCCTAGAAGCTCTCTAAACCACAATAAGTAATACTAAACAATACCAGAGGTAACCGACGCACGTAGGATAACCTAAGCTATATATAGGGAAGTGTCATCACATAAGTATACCCTTGAGTTAACCGTAGTAGTCCCTCTTGGATGTTAGCCCCCAAATGACTCTATGTGACTCAGTAATCCTTTCATGAAGACAAGGATCTTAACTCTCCCATCCTAGCATATAATAAACTCAAGGCATGGGTAGAGGTTCAATTATATTTTTTTAGTACATTTAAAAAACCCTTAATGTTTCATATTTTCACTTGTTAAGTAACCTGCCAATGAGATGCCCTAGTAGCCACTTAGGATCTTGGACTCATTGCAATCCACTTCCCCTCTATACACTTACTTAACCAACCTAGGCTCATAATCAACACATGAATTTATTACATAAATCGAATTGCATCCTGCCCATACAGGAGCACATAAGTTATCAATAACCATGCAATTAATAATACCCTCATAAGATCATCAAATACAACACAACTGAATTCAAGTTGGGTGTAGGAAATCAGGACCATGACATCATCACAAAAACACAAACTGACATCTCACAAGATACCATGTAGAAATCAAAACCCCAAAACCTCTGGCTTTATGTCCTAAAGGTCATCTATCCTAAACAGATAGCCATAAATAAAAATACCACATAACGTAAAAGAATACATAATTAGTTTCCTCACACACTCAAAACACGACATGGAATAATAAATGCATATTCACTAGAATACACAAATCCATAACAGTGTTAACATAGGGATAAATAAATTTATAATTTCTAATCATGCAAATTCATGTATCTATTTAAAACTACTAACCGACAATAATTAAATTTCCCAAGAAAATGCACAATAAAAGTACCTATAGATCAATTTATAAAATCTAACACATATAAATTAATCTATTTAATAATTACTAAAAACTAAATATAATTACAAGAAAAAATGTTTTTTTTTTTTTAAAAATAAAAATTTTAAAAATAGAATACTACTCCATGCAAATTCTAAAAATATATATATATATATATATATATATATATTATTATTTTAAAATAGAATTTCTAAAAATAAAATTTCTAAAGAAACATAATTTTCAAAAATAGAATTTCTAAAGAAAGATAATTTATAAAAATAGAATTCCATTGCATGCAAATTGATACAAACAAGAAGACAAACATTAATATTTAATTTACCAAATAAAAATCTTGCATGCAAATTGATGCAAACAAGAAAAGATTTCTAATTAAATATTAATTTATTTTTCAAGAAGAGTGTCTTCCTTCAACATGCAAATTGATAAAAATAAGAAGGATTTCTAATTTAATATTAATCAATTAATTTTTTTTTTCAAGAAGAGTATTCTTTCTTTTCAAAAATAAACTCATTAAGCCATATTTTCAATAATATAAGCATTTTTATTTCAGTAAAAAATTATAAATAAAATAAGAGGAATTTTCTTTTTCTTTTATTTTACAACATGCAAGATGATAAAAATAAGAAGGACCTAATTTTAAATATAATTATTTATTTTTTCCAAGAAGAGTTTTCTTGTTTTCAAGCATGCAAATTAACTCCTTTTCTTGTTTCTTTTCAGGTTTGATCAGGGTTTGGGCAAGGACATGGTGAGGGTATGAATTTCATTTTTTCCATAGAAGGGAGCTACAAATCCAAGGATTTCAAACAAGATTATCAATATTTATCAAATTTCCTCAAAGAAGTCTTTTTTCCCTCAAATTGAAATCCTAAGAGAAATTTTGCAACAAATTTCTTTCACACGAAAACCATAATGCCCAATTGGCCTTCAACACCCAAAAATGAAATCTTTATGCCCACAATTACAGATCTGATAAGAAAACATGGAGGAAAAAATAAATTGAAACCAAGATCATAACTTCTCAATTCTAAATCAATGAAAATACCAACTACTCAAACATGGAAGATCACACAAAGGGTCCTAGCTTTTAGATGCATGGAAGATGGGGATCTGAAAACTAGAATTCAAATTAGGAAGAACCTACCTCAATAACTGATGAGAAGCACAGATTCCCAAATCCAAACAATAAAAATCCACAACTCCAAGAAAGAGAATCCACAAATCCAAGAAAGCTATCTCAAAACCCCAATCACCTGATTTCTCCTTCTCCTTGATCGAACAACCTCCCAAAAAGACTTCCAATCCAAAGATATAGATAATCCAAGCAATTAGGCTTTCAAAAAGAGAAAACCCTAAAGGGAATATAAATTATCTAATTATTAATTAAAATAAATCTTTTATTTTGAATTTCACTTAAAGCATGCAAAACTCAACCTTAGAATATCAAAGCAAAGTGTTAAATTAAAAATGCATGAGAGATTTGTTTCAATTAAATAAATCAGTTAATCATGCAACTTAAAGTAATATTCAGTAATTCAACTATGCACAATTAATTACACTTAATTAAATTTAATATTTATTAAATTTCAATTATTTAAATCAAGACTTAATAATTAAATATAGGCATTTAATTAACATTAATATTTACCATAAATATTAATTAAATAAATCAAGCCAAAAGCATCATTAAATCACTTGAAAACTATCTAAATAGATAACCCACTAAAACAGATAAACAATTGACATACAAACCCAAACACAGACACAAACAAGCTCATGAATCCACGTGAGTTGACGAATTCAAATAGTATAGTCAATCAGATTCTTTGTCTATCAATAAGACAAAATAAGGGTTTAGGGTATGGATTTAGACCTAAATACTATCTCCCCTCTCTTACCATTGAGATATTGTGATAGGACATGCTCACTCCTACCAATTCAGGAAAGACGTAGCCCGGTACCTGCAAACCTGTCATCACAAAGATGAACATACATGCATATAATATAGAAAACAATGGTTGAGACTAGTTTATCATGTGGATCTCACCGAAGAAAGTAACTACGACCCTGTCCTATACCATATCAAGCACATCAAACAGTAACATATAACATAGAAATGATCTATAAGCATCCTCAATTAGGGTCAGTATTGTCAGAAAATCATAATTAGAATGAGATCCTAACATATACATAAGCATCATGAAATAATTATAAATCACATGTAAAGAAGAGATATAATACATTAAGCAATGAATTAATAACATTATGAAATACAATATAAGAATATCCTCAAAATCAATTGAAATAGCTAACACATACATACTATGGTCTAAAAGAGTTTAGAAACTGACATAGATAAGCAGACTAAGGGGTGTAACCACCTGAATTTGGTCTGTCGCAACTATAGACCCTATTTTCCCTAAGTGTGATCATACCCTTGATTTATGTCCAAACGACCCTGTTACTGCTTGGCATAATTCTTTTAATCAATTTAATGTCCTAGGTGATTTTTATCACTGATTTATATTAACTATTATAGCTATACAATTCAAATCAATTTCGACCAATCAAATCAAATCAAAATCAAACATGGCTATAGTATTTAATTATAAATGGAATTAAATAAATCCCTATATCAAGTAATCACTTGCATTTCAACCGATTCCCCTAGCCTATTTAATTTAATTAAAATGGCTATAGTCCTCTAATTACTAAAAAACAATTTAATTGTTTTAATAATTAATTCCTATATTTCTAAATGAATTAAATAAGTTTATTTCATTTATTAATATTCCCTCTAACCCCAACCTAACCCATCTCAACCACTTCTACCCTGGGTTCTAACCCTTCTCAACCCATTCACCCATGCTAATCTA
>MU223804.1:3529776-3552729 GCA_018584345.1 Thuja plicata | reverse complement strand
ATTTTCAATTAAAATCCTTCATGCTAGGATAGTATTGGTCACTGATTTGGAGCATATTCTGAGGGCTGATATGCAACTAATCACACTCTTTCTAGTTAGAAGGCAATAGATCGATTTTAGTGGGTTCCTATGCTTTTTCATGTTTTCACTAACCCCATGATGCTAATATAATGATCTATTGAGTGTTTGTGTCCATTCCGACAGGTACCCATTTACACACGAACAAGGGGTAGGTATTACATTCATCAAAATCAGAAGTTTGTCATAAATGTATAAATATAAGCTAAATTTAATAATAGTTTAGAAAATAATTATTTAAATAATTATTAGAAACTTAAATTGTCAATATATATTTTAAAAATTGTTTGACATATTAAGAATCACTAATTTTAATTATATACATTTTTTTAAAGAAAAATGCTATACGCTTCATTTAATTAATATCATAAAAGGATTACCTAAAGTTTATACAATTACAATTAGGCTCGTATCAACTTGTATAGTCAGAAAATGGAAGTACTTCCACGGTAGACTAGTTTAGCCTTCTGAGTAGGTGGTTTTGGGTCATATCAAGCACCTTGAATGGGTTCTTCACTTTGACCTAGCTTTCCCCCTGTTCTGCCTCTTTTTCCACTTCTTTCCATCTATTTTTTGGCATCCTGGACTACAGATCTAAGGTTCTTGACCTCAGGGTTAGGGTCGACCTTTTGGGTCTATGTCAACCTTGACCCTGACCTAGGTCAAGGTCAACCTAAACCCTGACCTAGGTCAAGGTCAACCTGACCCTGACCTAGGTCAAGGTTGACCTTGACCTTGACCCAGTGTTCAAATGTCAAGGTCCCACAGTTTCCAGATGTCGGTCTTTGCAAAAAGTTATTTCCTGCTTCCGGGTCGGTTGTTTTGGGTTCTGAAGTATTGATTCCTAAATTATATTTAACTTAGGTCCTCTCCTAGGGGTAAAGGCTTTAATGGAAATTTAATTCTCCTATGTCGGCCTCGTTAGAAGATTATGCCCTAATTTCATATAAAAGGAATCTTTCTCCTCTCATTTTCTCTAACCATCAACTAAGTGATAAGAAGTCATCAAGAAAAAGTTCAAGCATCCATTTATCTACATGTTTTCAATCTCTCAAGGTGTTCAATTCTCCCTCTTTAATCATTATAGCTCTCCATTGAAGATCAAGGATTCAAGCTTTCAAGCCTTTGAAGGGATTTTGTTCAAGCATTCAAGATTTATCATTCAAGCCCTAGATCTAGCCATTATGATGGTGTGATCTTCCTTCAAGATCCTTTGTGCATCCTCAAGACTCTTTCATCATCTTTTCAAGTTGGATTCCAAGCATACAATCATGGAGGTTTATAGTTTATATTCATTCCAAGCTTTCATATTTTCATACTTACTTACATTTGAATTACAATTGCATATCTATTCAATATCATAGCTTCATTGTTAGATTCAATTCTAATAATTGCTAGCATTCTTATTTCAATTATTGATTTCAAGATTAATTCCTAAATAAAGCTTTGACTAAGGCAAACCCCTCCGCCACAACAAACAAACCTCTTTTTCTTGCAGACACAGGTTCAGGACTACGGATTTGACCTCAGATCTGGATACCCTTTTCGGCCTTCTGTCGGATTCCACGAATAGATTCTCTGTCAGACCTATGCAAGTCAAGGTCAACATTATTGGGTTAGGGTTGACATTTTTGGGTCAAGGTTGACCTTTTTCATAAGACATAATCAGAATAAAAAAATATTTATGGGTTTTGTTCATCTCTGCATTTCCTTTCCGGATCATACTTCAAATTTTCTAGAAACTAAGTACAGACCCCAGAAAATAACATTCTTTGATCTGTAATATTTCAAGGTTAGTATATTTCCCTATCCATTTCAATTCAAATCCTTAATCATTCTTAATCTATGACATATTTACATTCATTTCAAAACACATTTTAATAGGGAAACCTAGGATCTCCTTCTTTATTCTTATTTCCAATAGATTGATTTATTTATGCATTGATCCTTTTTGGGTTGATCAATTTGGATCCTTCCTTTGTGCATTTGAGAATAAATGGGAATGTATTATTTATCCCTCCACTCTAAACATTAAATTTAAAGGTGATAAGTGATTTGAGTATCAAAACACTCTTATTCCATAAACATCATTTTTCTCCTTTACATTTTGGTGAACCCACGATAGACAACTCTTTCTTTTTGGTGTTAGATTTGAATTTCATATTAGATCTTGCATGCATATAGAAGTAGGTTTTATTTTATTCTCTTGCTTTTATATTTAAAAATTCATAAAAATCACAAAATTTCTTTAAAAATACAAAAAAAATTACATTTTTCATTGTGTTGAACAGGTATGATTTTTTTTTTGAATACTTTGATGAGGCTTTTGTTGCTAAAGAGGATAGATCCCCTAATGAGGTACATGGAAGTGAGGAAGATCTCCATTGATCCTATTCCTATTTTATCCTCCTCTACAATCTCTTCAATTTACCTTTACCATAGAAGTGAGTTAATGATAGATGTTACTTCTTCTCCTAATATATGTCTTTTCTGTGAGCCTACTTTAGAATATAATTCTTCCCCCTTTAGGGATCAAGCTTTAGGTGCTCCTACAATGTGCTTTATTGCTAAGGAGGATAATCCTACTATTTGGGATGAACCCTTGGATTTGGATGTTGATTACTCTCTTCCTCATGAAGCCATTGTGGATAATCCTCCTATTTGGAATGAACCTTTGGATTTGGATGTTGATTACTCTCTTCCTCATGAAGCCATTATGGGTGATTCTACTTTTTGGGATGAACCCTTGGATAAATACATTGATTTATTCCCTTCTTGTGAAGATGCTTTGATACAAAAGGGTGATTTATTAATGGATGACATATTCATACATGATGATGACTCTTTTTCTAAAACACATTCTCCTTATGTAGACATTTTAGAGAAAGAAGAAAACATTATAGATTCTTTACCTCCATTTGGGATTTCTTCTAGTAATGAGACATTAGCAGGGAATGATATGAATTCCCTTAATTCTCTCCCTCTTAGTGATGATCCTATGGAGAATCGATCTCCTACCCCATCTTGTCCAAGGATTTATTCCTTTATTTTTCCTTCTTGTGAATCTATCGAACATACTAATGATGACATAGTGACTACTGAAGTTCAATTGACTTGTTTGCATATGGCTTCTTGTTATGGTCATGGTTATTATTTACTAGTTAAACAAGGATTCCATAATCAAGGATGTACTCCACATAAACATGTAATTCAAATGCCCTTACAGAATGGGGGGCATGAGAATTATTATGGATTGGGATTTAATCCTCAAAAACACATCAATGTTACCAACTTATCAAATAACATTTCAAAACATGATGACCCTATGAAGGAATTTTAAACCAAGAGGTTGTTCTTCCTAAACTCCTTCATGCTAAGATAATTACTAGACCTAGACACAAAAATAAACATATTCTATACTTGAAGATTCTTCCTTTTTGTTTCTATTATAGATTTCATGATCACTCTAATGAATATCAAGCTTTACATTATAAGATTAGGCAACTCATTGATAGTGAAATTATTTATATATCATGTGGCAATGAGTTGTATTTCAATCCTATTTTCTCTAAATAACATTTATGTTCCTCTTATGGAACTCCATCTTATGTAAACAATGCTAGCCTAATCTTTGGGGGCTCATTGTCCTGCATAGTATTGTGAGTAATATAATAGGTCCCCTTTCATCCTTGTTCCTATGCTTGGGGGGCAAGGATGCCATCTCCTTCTTTTTTGTCTTTCTGGGATCCACTTTTCCCTTGGTTAAGTAGTATCTATCTATTATGTGATATCCAATCATACATACAAATTTTGGTTTTCATTAAGGATCTATGTCTTTGATTATAACCTATTTCATTGTTTGACATTGGGTTTCCATGGTTGATAAATCTCTCACCTTGGAAACTGAATAGTGTGCTATCCCTCGTAAGGGTTACTTTTTCACTTCTTGCATGATATCTCTTTGCTACAATATTTCTTGATATAATTTGGTATACCCCTTGCTTTCACCCTTGGGGGGAAAGGTATTTTTCTTCTTCCTCTATCTAAGGATCTACTTTCCTTATCTTAGTGGCATTTGTTTATCATATAACATTATTTCCTTATAAAGATGTATATTTTGACTATGGATACCCTCTTATACGAGAGGTGATTGTCCTAGGTCATCACCTCTTGTTTATTCTAAAAACTATGCTTTTGATAAAAACTTGCTCTTGATTTGGGTTAGAGTTTGATTCCTTCATCCAAATATTCTTCTTCCTCTTGATCACAGGGGGCTAGATGATTTTATCTTTGGTCCCTCTTTTATTTAGAAGATGACATTTTATCCTAAGCACTCCTCTATGGTGAGGGTCTTGTTGATGAGATCTCTTCCCTTTTGAGGATCCTTTTTCCATAAGAAACATATCCATTTCATAATTATCTATGTTCTTGGATGTAAGAGTCAATATTCTTCGCTAAGAATATGGTATACATTGTTGTTAAGTTGGATATCTCCTTACTTTGTGAAGTAGGTATCCTCTTTTCTCTTCCTTATCCTGCCTAGTGGGTAGTCATGATAAGGAGTGGGGCATATATAGGGTCTCCATTGTACTATAGTTTACATTAATTTACATTTTTTAGCATGCTAAATCCTTGGAAGGTAACACACACAAGTTTCTAAATCCTGAAGAGATACACATTTTTACTTTTATTTTTGCTAAATCCTCAGAAGGTAACGCATGTAAGTTTCTAAATCCTGAAGAGATAAGCACCCTTTTATTTTACAATATGCTAAATCCTTTAAAGGTAACACACATAAGTTTCTAAATCTTGAATGGACACACATTTTATATTCCATAGTGATACAAGAATGTGGATCTATTGATATTTTAAAATACGTCAGAAGACGCATTTACAATTACAAGCACATTTTATGGGTGAACCTATTGGGCTCTCCATCCTTGGTTATTTATAGTAAGGTGAGAATCTTACTAGGTGAGGTAATCACTTTCTCTTCTCTCTTTTTCTTTCATGCTAGTAGGATTAGATCATGAAGCTATGTTATCTATGGTGTTGTTCTTGTCTTACTTATGTAGTCATGTATGTTTTCTATGATTGATTTCTCTTTACTTTCCATATCTTTATGCATGTATGTTGAGTTATAATCCTTGGTCTAGGGTCTCAAGTCCTTGACTTAGTGATATTATACTTCATTGTGATCCACCAGTGTCTTTCTTCTAACTTTACCATGAGCATGTTTGATTTCTATAATCCCGCTAAAGTGGGGGCTAAATGTATAGTCAAAAAATGGAAGCACTTCCATGGTAGACTGGTTTAGCCTTCTAAGTAGGTGTTTTGGGGTCATATAAAGCACCTTGAATGGGTTCTTTACTTTGACCTAGCTTTCCCCCTATTCTATCTCTTTTTCCACTTCTTTCCATCCAGTGTTTGGCATCTTGGACTACAGATCTGAGGTTCTTGACCTCAGGGTCAGGGTCAACCTTTTGGATATATGTCAACCTAAACCCTAACCTAGTTCAAGGTCAACCTTGAACTTGACCTAGGTCAAGGTTGACCTCGACCCTAACCCAAGGTTCAAATCTCAGGGTCCCACAGTTTCCAGATGTCGGTCTTTGCAAAAAGCTATTTCCCACTTTTGGGTTGGCTGTTTCAGGTTCTAAAGTGTTGATTCCTAAATTATATTTAACTTAGGTCCTCTCCTAAGGGTAAATGCTTTAATTTTAATTTAATTCTCCTATGTCATCCTCCTTAGAAGATTGTGCCCTAATTTCATATAAAAGGAATCTTTCTCCTCTCATTTTCTCTAACCATCAACTAAGTGATAAGAAGTCATCAAGAAAAAGTTCAAGCATTCATTTCTCTACATGTTTTCAATATATCAAGGTGTTCAAGTCTCCCTCCTCAATAATTGAAGCTCTCCATTGAAGATAAATATTTCAAGCTTTCAAGCCTTTGAAGGGATTTTGTTCAAGCATTTAAGATTTATCATTCAAGCCCTAGATCTAGCAATCATGATGGTGTGATCTTCCTTCAAGATCCTTTGTGCATCCTCAAGACTCTTTCATCATCTCTTCAAGGTGGATTCCAAGCATACAATCATGGAGTTTTGTAGTTTCTATTGATTCCAAGATTTCATATTTTCATACTTACTTACATTCGAATTACAATTGCATATCTATTCAATATCATAGCTTCATTGTTAGATTCAATTCTACTACTTGCTAGCATTCTTATTTCAATTATTGATTTCAAGGTTAATTCATAAATCACGGTTTGACTAAGGAAAAACCCTCCCCCACAACAAAAAAACCTCTTTTTCTTGCAAATATAGGTTCAAGATTGCAGATTTGAACTCAGATCTAGATACCCTTTTCGGCCTTCTGTCAGACTCCATGAATAGATTCTTTGTTGGACCTGTGCAAGTCAAGGTCAACATTATTGGGTTAGGGTCAACATTTGTGGTTCAAGGTTGACCTTTTTCATAAAACAGAGTCAAAATAGAAGAAGATTTATTGGTTTTGTTCGTCTCTGCATTTCCTTTCCGGGTCATACTTCGAATTTTCCAGAAACTAAGTACAGACCCTAGAAAACAATATTCTTTGATCTGCAATTTTGTAAGGTTGGTTCTTCCTATCCTTTTCAATTATTGTAATTAAAAATATTCATTTAATCAATTAACAAAAATTAAGATCTCCATCTTTTTTCTCTTTCCAAATAGTTGATTCATTTGTGCATTAACCCTTCTTTTGGGTTGATCAATTTGGATCTTCCATTCGTACTTTTGAGGATAGAAAAGGAGCATCTTATCTTCTCCCTTATCACAATTGCAATACACAATCAATCCAAATCAATTAAATTTAAATTAGGGTTAAGGAACTCAACACACTTTAATCAAATCAAGCAACAATTAATAAACAATCTCCTTACCCCTTTTCCACCACTTTACACAACCAAATTTTCAAATTTGTCTATATGCAAACTAAACTAACCGAAACCTATCTTCTGCCCTTAACCACTATATTAGAGCCAACACACAAAAATGGCTCAATTAACTTAAATATATAGATGAGTAATAAACCATGTCAAAACATGATACATGTATACTATCAAAACCCATACATATCATTTTCACCCATAACCAAAAACTAGAGACAAAATTGGGTGGTCATCCAATGTAGAACTCTTTTAGGCTATTGTTTTAGTTTATTATTCTAAATTATTTTGGACCACATTTTATGTTAGCATTTACTATTTTAGTTGGTTGGTGATGTTTTGATTTATGACTCTTATATTATGTGTTAGTAGATAGATCGTGATTATGTTTTCATGATGTTATTTCTTTCTTGTTGGTGTGTTTGATAAGGTAGAGGACAGAGACATAGTTACCCACATTATGAGATCCACATGATTGACTGATCCTTGTCACTATTTTCTATTATATATATTAGATGTACATGCATATTCTTATGATGAAAAGTTTGTAGGTACAAGGCATCATCTTCCCTGAATTGGCGGGACTGAGCATACCATATTTGTGTCTCAACTAGTAAAAGAGGGGAGTTAACAGTCAGACCCAAGACCTCACCCTAAACCTATTTTGTCCTATGATTGGGAAAGAATCTATTTGACTTCCCTACTTGAATTCGTCCAAGGGACATGAATTTGTGGATCGCTTCTTGTTGATTTCATTTATTTTTTTATTTGGTTGGCTTCTTTTATGTGTTGTTATTTGATTATTGCACTTTTTCACTTAACATGAATTAATTTGATTATTGGGTATAATTAGTTATTATTAAGTAATTTTATTAGTATTTATGTTGCTTTAATTAAATATTAAATGCATGGTATATAATTAAAGAAATTAATTAAATACCTATGTCTAAATAAAGACTTTTGACTTGCTTGTCTCTGCTATTCTGTCGCATCTCCTGCATAAACTTGGAATTAAGTCAGTTAAACCTTGGTGGAAAGACTAGAAATGGTATCTTGATATGCCATTTACCAACTCCAAACCCAAGCTTGGGTACTCTTGGCTTGTACCTCACTTTCCTATGTTTGATTCTCTCAATCATCATTGGCATATTTATTCTTCCCATAAGACCTGGAGCTGGCGTTTCTACACTATTTGGGATTCTATTACTGAGCCCAAAATTGCTCATTTTGCTTGATGTCTAGTTTATTAGGGTTTGCCTTTAGGAGCTCGGCTCTAGCACTTGGGTGTGCCTGATCTCAAATGCCCATTTTGTGGGCATTCTTAAACCATTATGCATATTTTTTGGTTTTGTCGATGGGCCCAGAACTATTGGAGATTGGATTCATAGATTTTTTATGCCATTCCATCCTAAGCCTTTTTATTGGCATATAGCTCTCCTTGGTGATTCACCCAGAATTCATGCCCAGTATACCCATATGTGGCATGCTTTCAGAATGGAGATTTTTTTTCCCTTGGGAAAGATTGTAATGCTATTATTTATACTCACAGCTTTATGGATGTCAATGTTTTTCTTTATGATAAGGCATGTTTATGTATTAATGTCATGATGCAGATTCAAGTACAAGCTGACAAGGTGTCCCTTGAGGTCACCCACTTGCAAGAGATGCTACAATATTGGGGTAATTCCCCATGTATTTTGGCTTGAGTGCCACAATATTCCCTCTTAGCTAACCGCATGCCACCTCAGGGCTGACATCATAGCTAGAGTTCCTTGGTGAGGCACTCTAGAATGTCGCGCTCTTGGCCCCACTGCTCTGCCTCTCCCCCTGCTAGGAGGGCCTTAGCTGTTAGTTTTCCTCCTCTGCTTGTTTCTACTACTGCTTGGCTGATGGTCAATGTTTCTATGTAGCCTTGTCCCACTTCTGATAATATCCCCCACTTGGCTCTTGCTATCTCTCCCATGCGAGAGGAAGGAGAAATGGAGAATGAAGAAAAAGATACAAGTGATTGGTGGTGACTTCCTGACCAGACCCCTTGTCCCAATGTTTGGGGTAATCATAATTATAAAGATCCTCCTCCCTCTTCTGCTACTGCTCTCACAGCTTGAGGGATTTCTTTATAAGCTTTTTTGGTGAATAATTATATCATTCCAGCGTGATGTCGAGTGACTTTGGGGGGTGATTTTTTTATCCCCTCGTCGTATTTTTGTGAATATTGTACTTTTTTTATATTAATAGAAAATGCCTCTATTCATAAAAAAATTATAGACTATTTTGATTTAATTAAGTATTTAATTTAATTATGAGGTAATAAAGATATTTTTGACTTATTTAAATATTTACTATATTTATATTCAATATTTATCTAATTTCTTTCACATTGCAATTGATTAAATTGAATTAAAAATTACATGCAAGTTGTTTTTTTAAGTATATTAAAATATGAGTTGCACAATAAAAAAGAGATTTTATTTAATTTAATTATGATTTTTTTCTCTAAAAAAAAATGAAAAAGGAAAGTTGAGTTAACATAGGAAAGGCAAAGGAGGATATGGCTACGGATAATTGGGATGAGTCTGAAAAATCCCAAAGAAACAAAATCTTTGTCGATCTTGATAAGGAGGACCAAAGCGATGACTGCAAAAAAAACTCTTCTCCTCCCGAGAGCCCCATGGGTGATGCTAAAGAAAAAGATGACCAAGAAAAGTAGAGGAGCCTAGAAGAAGACTCATGGGATCATGACTTCAAGGTTAAAATAACTGTCAACATCTGCCATCTTCTGGTAGTGAGAAAAAAAGGTATGTATAGATACAATATTGGAAAATGGGTTCAGGATGGTATCCATGAAATGCAGGCTTATTATAAAGACCTTGAAGAAAGGAATACACTTCTCGAGGAGATAATTGACAAATTGAGGAATGATGTTTCTATGTATCAGAAAGGTAATATTTTTTTTGATAAGGTAACTGGTAACCCTACCATGCTGGAGGATAAGATAAAAAATATGATGAATATTAGGATCAACCTGATCATTGAGAAAACCAACAACCACAACACTAAGCTGAGGAAGCTGACTACTCCCATCAAATCGGGAATGGAAGATTCTGTCCAAAATCTGAAAGTATTGCATACCTTGCTGGAAGGTAACTGTAATGACAGAGAAAATTTGGAGGAAGAAGGGAAACATGAAACCCACATTTCTGGCCCTAGATCTAGGACTAGATCTAGTGCAAGAAAGAAGACTGAAGCTCAAGCTAAAGATGTTTCTAATCTTTGGGATTCCATCCAAAACATGGAGAATTAGATGGTGGAAATATAGATGATAGAAAACTAGTTGATTCAGTCTGAGAAGAGCTCCAAGACACTGGACTAAGTTGCGTGATAGAATTTTTTTGGTCATTTTCTTGGAAGTTTCTTTTCTATTTTCAATTTTTTGTGGTTGATGGTATTATTGTAATTCTGGGGTGTTAGCCCTTTTTTTGTTTTCTTTTTCTGTCTATGATAGATAAAAAAAAATTTGAGATCTTAATGCCTATCTTTTTCTAGCATTGTTAAAGGGTTCCAGGGCCCCTTCAAAACCCGCAATTACCGCAATAAAAAACTTTATGTTTATTCAGGATTAGGGTTTCTTCTCTTTATTAAGTAACTCTTCTTGTCATTTAGGTTTAGACGTAGGTTTCTTTGAAGGTTTGACGCTTCAGGAATTTTATCTGGTATTTTCTATTTGGAAAAAGTGTCTTTCTTTAATGGCTTGGGAGAATTTATGCAATCATCATTTTGCAGGCTATTGTCACTCCGGTTTGGTTGTAGAATTTGAGCTTGCCAGATTTTGGGAATCCCTGTTTCAGGGCATCGTTGTTCAAAGACTATCAGTAAATTCAAGGTAGGGTTTGAAAATTTTAATGCAAAGTTCTAGTTTCAAAAATATTGCTTTCCTCATGTCTGATTAATTTTTACATGTATTTGATTATAGAGAGTAAAATCATATTTGTGTTTGAATTATGTGATGAAAATAATGTCTATAGAATCTATTGAAAATAGTTTAATAACCAGGTTATAATTGTGTAAACTAGGTAATAGAAAACCTAGTGTAAATTTCTATCCTATTTGATCATTAGGGTTTTCTGAAAACTCTTAGATTCTTTTAAGTTTTAAAGTTGTGTTAAAAAAAAACCTAATGATCTTCAATTATTAAATGAAATTTTTGTCCTAACCAGACCATAGGAGAAAAAAATTATTTATGCATATGTAAAAATTGTGCTAGAAATTTGGTATTTTAAATTACTCTTCATTGTTCTTCTTCAAATAATTGCAAAAAAAGGATTTAAAATTATGAGCTTGTTGTTTTTTATTAAAAAAATAATAATACAATAAAAAATTATACTAGTAGAAGGAAAAAATATAATTCTTGTTAATCCCTAAGTTTTATTGATGATTAGTGACCCACACTTAGTCATTTACTTAGGCAGTTTTAGTTGGTTATCACTGTGGCCGAGCTAAACATTCAAGGCCGAGAAACATTGTTGAGCAAGTTTTAGGTTGTCGAGTTACATCATGCTGAGCTGAGTAGAATATTAAGTGTCGAGCGTCAGAGATGTGTTGTGCTAAGGAGAACAGTTTTTGCATACATGTTAGGATTAATTCAAACTTTGATGTAATTAGTTAAGGCCAACTTGTATGAGATATGAGCTGACAATTGTACGCATTTAATATTTTTCTACTGAGTTAATATCACATTTAATTGTTTTATACTATGCATGGCATGGAGAAAATCAGGAAATCAGAATGCATTGGAGCTATAAACAACAAATCTTGATCATTTATCTAGATCTCATCGCCAGATCCAAAAACATATAATAAGATGGATTCTAACCCTAATGTAGTGTGTGCAAAGAGCAAGAGATATACAAAGAAGGGTTGTATGTTTAGAAGAGATGAACAACAAGTCATTTTTGAGGTGAATCCTAGATCAAGAAGAATGATAGAGAAGTGAAAAGCAGAGAGAAGACATATCAGATTAAGAGATCAAAGAGGTTATTGAAAAGAGAAGATCCTTCATCAGCATCTGAGTGCATAACAAAGGATCACTACTTGGAACATTCTAACATGTGTATCAGGTTAAATCTCTTAACAGAGTGGTTTTAGCAGACTATTTCAAATCTCTTAGCCGAGTGCTTTCTTTACTATAATTTGAAATCCTTTAACAAGGTAGATTGTAATGATCCGTAGTTCTTAATAGAATAGACCTTTAACCAGGTAGATTGCATATTGTAATCAAACTTTTGTAGCCTTAACAGGCACACTTTATTGCTGCAGTAGTGAAGATCTTGTGGGTATCATCCCCACCCTAGTTTTACCTATTTGGGTTTCTGGGTTATCAAAATTATGTGTTATGAGTTACATATTTGATGTTATGGATGTTATCTGATGTTAGGTTAATTTCATATATGAATGAATGTGGATAAATCTATTTAAAGTTGTTTAGTTTTTAAGATCTGATTCACCCCCTCTCAGTATCTTGCTTTCCCATTCTTGTACTTCCAACAATTGGTATTAGAGCATAGTTCACCTACAAAAGCTTTGAATCAGCTTGTGAGTACAGATCTTGAAATGGAGATTTACAAGTTGGGAAAATTCATTGATAATCAAAAGATTGAGATCTAGCTAGCATTACATAAGCTTGAGATAGCAAGACAAGAACTAAAGAAATCATTGACAGCTAGGAAAGATTTGGGCAAACAAATGAATGATACTCATTACCAGGAAGATGACACTACAAATCTATTTTAGTATGAAGATTCCACTGAGAGCAATGTAGCAATTTTAGATCTACTAGAAAATAACAATGCACTGTGTGAAGAAGTTAGAAACTTGAAAAGAGAACAAGAAATAAAGACAGTGAGACTATGTGAAGTATTGGAGCAAAAGAAGAAAGCTGAAGATGACAAAACTATGGTAGAGGAAGATAAAAGAGTAATATTTGTCAGACTTGATGAAAGGACACATGATGTGTAGATGATGACAATCAATCAAGTTGACATGGCAAATCAACTGCTACTTGCAAATCAGGAGATTAGTAGGAAAGATATGGAAATGATAAATCTGAGAACAATCAATTGAAAGATGATCTGAGATCTGAGAAGGAACTTAATGAAAGGTTGAACAAACCTAATGAAGCTTTGACTAATTTTGAAAATTGGATGGAAGCATCAAGAAGGTCAAAGGATTCTTCTGGATTAGGTCACATGGAACTAAAGACATCTGTCGAGAAAGGAGAATCATCTAAGAATGTTGAAAGGAGGAATGCAAAAACAAAGAATAACAAGAATGTTTGCCACCACTGTGGAAAACCATGGCATACAGAAAACATTTTCTGAACAAAGAAAGATAAGTCCAATCCTAAAACTAAGTTTAATGGTTACTATTTTAATTGTAAGAAATTTAGACATAAAGCACATGAATGTTGGGCTAAAGCAAGTGATGAACCCCCCAAACCAAGATTTAATGGTTACTACTACAAGTGTCAGAAACATGGTTACAAGGCAAAAGACTGTAGATCCAATGCTAAACAGCAATGGACATCCAAGACACAAACAAAAGAATCCAAGAAAGGAAACACTTACAACTGGGATTATAATACAAGATAGAGTTTTCATTACTATGAAGAATATGGACATGAACCTGAAGATTGCTTAAAGAGGCATGTCAAAGGGAAATCTAAGAGTTGGATGTATGGAAGCTTAGTTTGTTTTAGTTATTTGAAGATAGGACACACTAAGAGAGAGTGTAGGACAAGAGTTCATGCTCCTACTGTTGAAGAAGTAAGAGCACAAATGAATCGAACATGGGTAAAGAAAATAGAGTCAAGCAGCAACGAATTTAATAAAGCCGAGGTCACCCAATCCAATAGATCAGGTGATCACACCATCTCCAAGTAAGCAATAGAGGTATGTAAGGAGCTATATTCAAATTTTTAAAATCTTACATTAGTGCCTTATATATAAATGTGCCAAAGTCCATATCTACATATGATAAGATGTACTAGGACATGTTTGTGACAAATGTTGAGAAAAGTTTCCTACACTATAGGTGCCAAGTGTGGTAAGCCAAGCGGTATGCAAGTTGTGTTAGTCAACCAATGACATTAGGCTTGCACTAACTTAATGGGAAAAATATTTAATGCTTACCTACCTTGACCTTTCAATTCTATATATGGATGAACGGTCTACTATTCACTTTTACCTTGTGATTTTTAGCACTTATAGAGCGATCAAAGAAGTTGCAGAATTGGTCTAAGTGAAGTTTTTTTCAATAATTTTATCAGTGTACCATTAGTAACCCTAAGGTGATTTCTTGCTGAGGTACTATGTTCTTCATTTTCAAACTCTAACTTCAGGAGATTATGGCTGCAAGTTCTTTCATACCAGTCAAGGGAATGGAGGAGGATTTGAATCAAATTAAGCTAGTAAGGAGTGATGCATATGCACCACCAAACTTTCATGCCATTCCAAAAAGGGAAATTATGAGTGATTTGAAAGGAGCCCTCTCATCGATCCCACGAAAGGTACTTATGATTCACAATGTTAGGTCATGTTACATGGTTAAAACTGGTGAAGTGGGAAATAGTGAATTGAGAAATTCCTATGACAAGTTGTGTGAGAATGGAAATTTGAAGGATGAATTCAAACATCTAGCTGAGAAAGGGTTAACTTGTGCCCTAGATTTTCTGACAAAATTCAAGGATGAATGGATTAAGGTTGTCCTAAGTCAAGCTCATAATATGCATATGTGGATGGAAAATGGAACAATAAAGATCACAAAATATATTATCCATATAGTTACTTGGTGTCCCATTATCAACAAAAAATGAACTATAAGAGACCAAAGCAAAGAAGAAATAACAGCTAACACTAGAGCAGCTTGGAAAATAGGGGAATGACTATTTCTACAATTACAGAATTGGAACTTGATTTTGGAGTGAGTGATTTCTCATAAATTTTATCAATCAAGCCAAATGGATAGTGTTTCCTATACAGCCGTCAACCAAGCATGGAAGATAGTGAAAAAGAATCACACCTACGACTTTGCCAAGCTGCAGTTGACACAACTAGCTGGGAAATTACTATCAATCAAAAAAGCCAAAAGCTCATCATGTAATTTTGGCTCTTTGTTAATGTGTATATTTTCCTATATACAAAATTCATTTCCTACTCTAGGAAATATTGTATGGAAAAAGGATAGACCCATCACTTTATAGATTAGTGAATGTATTTAGAAATTGGGCAGTATTTTCAATAGTATAATGGGAAGCTATTTTGTGGAATTCAAAAAGAGAATGAGGTTGAGGACAAGAATTCCCAATTCACTTATGGAGAATCACTATGATGAGATATGTTTCTTAGTAGATATAGACTACACATACATTTAGGCTGTGACACCTAGGGTATCATGGCTGGAGCCATTTCGCTATGAAATTAATATTGATGAAGCATCAACAGCTATTACTACACTCCTAGTAGAGGAGATTGATACTAAAGCTAAAAGATTTGGAAATTTTGATGAAGCAAAGGCAAATATTTCAATGAATCTTAAGGTAGGAACCATGGAGATAAAAAGGAAAAAGATTGTGAAAAACTTGAAAAAGATGGTTGGCTTTCCAAGTGATGAAGAGCTAGAGGATGCATCTCTAGACATATCTACTGGACAAGGTGACTATGTATCTGAGGAACAAGAAGTAGAAGTCAGTGAACATGAAGAAGAGGTCACTGCAAAAGTAAAAGGGAAGAGGCCAGCAGTAACAAAGGTAACAAAGCTGAGACAAGAAAAACCAAGGGTTACCCCTCCCATTGCAAATCATCCAAGGATAAGGGAATATGTCTCCACATCACCAATAGAAAAGACTAAAGTCTATGGAAAGAAGATTGGACAAATTAGTTCTGGATCAAGGATTAAATTAGCAACAAAGGCTGTGCTGAGCCTACAATTTAAAAGACCAAGAAGAAAACTACAATTGGATCTAGAAAGTTAAGAGGACATGACTAAAACTAATGAACCCAGCAATATACCAACAACATCATTTAAGAAACCTACAGATATTGATGAGGTATGTGAGAACTTGAGAAATTTTGCAGGGTTATCTAGTTTTAAGTTTATAAGGTATGAAAAATTGAAGATAAGAGACAAAAATAAGGTTCAGGAGGCTCTCCTACATATTATGTGTGATTTCAAATTAACCCCTACAGTAATAGGAAATAATGTGTCGAGTGAGTTGTATGAATTCCTATCTGGAAAGTGGGAATTTGCACTCACAACTGAAAGAAAAATTAGGGAAAGCACTTTAGCTCAAGTCATTCCTGAGCTAACAAAGAAACAAAGAGAAAAAATTGTTGAAGAATACAAGCACAAATTTCTACCCAAATAGAGAGGTTATGCTATTCTGAAGAATGATATTGAAGGGATAGAACAGCAGAGTACCAAAATTTGGAAAGAAGTTTTTGGACTAATTGTTTCAAAAGATAATAGAACTGATGAAGGGACATCTGAGCTGAAGGATAAGGAAACTTAATCCACTCCTATACCACACATTTTAACAGTTCACATCTCAACTGAGTCTGAGAAGACTAGGATAGATGCACAAGATCAATCAGAGATAGTTAACACTATTGATCTGACTATTGAGAGTCTGATTGATGTGACAATTAATGACTCTATAAATCAGGATGCTAAGGGTCAGGATGAGTCGACGGAATCAACTGTTGAATCACCTATCAAGGAAAATGAAGAAGAAGAAGAGAAGAGCACAAAAGAAGAAGAAGGAAATTAAAAGAAATTTGAAGATAAGGATGCTCAAGATGAAGTAGAAAAGGAGAAAATAATTGAACAAGAGGTATTTTTTCAGCATTCACCTATTTAAGAGGTTGTAAAATCAGTTCTAGATAGTAGTGAGGAGATAAAAGATTCTAATAATGAGCCTAAAGAAAAAGAGGCAATGCAAGTGTTTGTTGAACTAGCACATTGTGCATCATCAACTCCCACTGGAACCAAGATAGGAAGTATACCTGATTAGCAGGCAATTTTGACTAGACTCAAAGATGCGATGGTGACTATAACTGAATCTAGAAAAGGTACTATAGAAATGAAGCCGAGCAGTAGTTCACCTAAATTCAAGAAGAGAAAATTTATGAGGAAGAAGTCTCCAATTCTAGATGTCACATTAGATGAAGTTGTTGTGATTCCACCATGGGATCCCAATGTTTTGTCTTATGAACAAATTGAGACTCTTCAGGAGTTACTTAAGAGGAAGAAGAGATAGGAGGAACTAAAAAGGGAGCAGAAGTGAAAGCAAGTGCTACATGACATAAAAGTCATATTTGTAAAGGCTTTTGACATGGAGGATGAGAATCCTCAAGCCCCTATTCTTGAAAAGCTAGTTCACATTGTGCGAAAGGTAAACAATGACAATATTTAAGCCAATGAGAAAATATTGCAATGGTCCAAGAGGAAATTAGAGAACAAGGTACTTGCAAAAATCTCAAGAGAGGTTGTGGTTAAATAGGTTGAACTTTCCTCTCTGTTCAAAACTTTAGGTGTTGCAACAAATGTCTATTCATTGTATAATAGGTTATCTGATGTGGAATTCTTCATAAAGGATAATCAACAAACTTTAGAGAAATTGCAACTAGACCTTAAGTCAACTAGAATCTCACTGAGTATGGATGCTAGCACTAGCTCCTTACATTTTAATAGGCTGACTTATGCTCAGAGGAGGATAGCCAAGCTCAAGGCTAAAGATGGTCAGATTAGGATCAAGTTGATTACTATTCAGACAAGTCTGATACCTCATATGGAGGTCATTCAAAAAGAAATTTCATCTGCAAACAAATTGATTAAGAGAGACTCTCATCTCTCAATTGTAGAAAGCTTAGTAAGTCTAGCTGTCAAGCTAGAAGTGAAAATAGAGGTTATGAAGTTTGTCAAAGATAGTTGGGACTCTACATTTGAGTCTACCTTACAACTTCATAAATAGTTTTTGGACAAGTATAACTTGCCCCCACCAGCTATCAGTGACAAAAACAAGGGGGAAACTGAAGGAGATCAGAATAGGACTGGCAAGGATACAACTTAAAGGAGATCAGAACATGTATCCATGTATATATATATTTTTTGCAGGCGTGTATACTTTGTAAAGTTTTGTATATAGTATGATGTATATTCCTAGGGGAGTATAGTATGTACTTAGGTAATATTTTGAATCAAATGAATTGTAATGATAAGTGTGTTTTTGCCACTAATATCAAAGGGGGAGATTGTTAATCCCTACATTCTATTGATGATTACTGACCCACACTTAGTCATTTACTTAGGGAGTTTTAGTTGCTTATCACTATGGCCGAGCTAAAAATTCAAAGTCAAGCAAAATTGTCGAGAAATTTTTAGGTTTCTAAGTTACATCATGTTGAGCTAAGTAGAATATTAAGTGCTGAGCGTTAGAGATGTGTTGTGCCGAGTAGAAAATTTTTTGCATACATGTCAGGATTAATTCAAACTTTGATGTAATCAGTTAAGGATGACTTGTATGAGATCTGAGATAACATTTGTATGCATTTAATATTTGCCTACTGAGTTAATTTCACATTTAATTGTTTTATATGATGCATGGCATGGAGAAAATCAGGAAATCATAATGCATTGGAGGTATAAACAACAAATCTTGATCATTGATCTAGATCTCACCGCCAGATCTAAAAAGGTATAATAAGATGGCTTATAACCCTAACATAGTGTGTGTAGAGAGAAAGAGATATATAGAGAAGGGTTGTATGTTCAGAAGAAATGAACAACAAGTAATTTTTGAGATGAAGCCTAGATCAAGAAGAATGACAGAGAAATGAAAAGCAGAGAGAAGACATATGAGATTAAGAGATAAAATAGGTTATTGAAAGAAGAAGATTCATCATCAGCATCTGAGTGCATAATGGAGGATCACTACTTGGAACATTCTAATAGGTGCATCAGGTTAAATATCTTAAGAGAGTTGTTTTAGCAGACCGTTTCAAGTCTCTTAGCTAAGTACTTACTTTACTGTAAGTTGAAATCCTTTAACAAGGTAGATTGCAATGATCTGTAGTTCTTAATAGAACAAACCTTTAACTAGGTAGATTGCATATTGTAATCAAACTTTTTTAGCCTTAACAAACAAACTTTATTGCTACAGTAGTGAAGATCTTGTGGGTATCTATTGGAGATTTGATTCTAAATAGTTGATTGATTATATGTTTGTCATTAATGACAACATATAATACACAATAGTACTTCTGTATGTACTTATCCCTATGATGACATGAAGAATTGTGTGGATAGATACATGTTTTTGACATGTTTATTATGCTTTGTTCATACACACAGACCCAGATATGATGTTTCAGTAAAGATATGTAATTCTGTTATTGACGGTTACAGTTCTGGAGGAATAACAGTTTAAGGCTGACATATGTAACGTGTTTATTGAATTGTACCTATCTTCAGGATATGTGTGTGTATATTCATGATGAGTTATGAGTTTTTGATATTAATCTAAAGGCACCAAATGTATTTCAAGAAGATTACAAAGTTATGGTTAAATTGGTGAAGCCGACTTAGTGAAGTGACGTGTCTATTTAGTTTCTACTTGCACAGTTGTAATTATGCTTGCGCACTTAGTAGAGACAACAAGGATGTTATGAAGAGTTGTCTAACAGGTCCCATGATCTCATACTTGGAGTATGTACTTATAGAAGGTCATTTGTGATAAGAAGGGTTGTGAAAGCCAGAGATAAGAAAAGTAGAGCAGAGTGTTAAAGCAGCAGAGCTATATTTATCATATGTTGATAATATAGATATTAAATTTGAAGCTTTCAGAATATAGATAAGATTTTTTTAGTGCTTTACAAGAGGTTAAAGCATCGGTGCACAAAAGGAACTAATCAGACAAGCAGTGTCACAAACAATAGTTCACCTTGTTGATACAGTGTGTATCAAATAACCAGAAGGTTGTAGCCTTCACCACTTGGATAGTGAGTCCTTGGATAGTGAGCCCACCACCCCTAATAGGGTTATTGTAAAAGACTCCTAACAGGGTCAGACCCTTAACTAGGTCACTATACTACTGCATTGTAATGAACAACTCCTAACAGGGTTGAAAGATCTTTTAACAAGGATTACTATAAATAGTATAGTTCTTTGTGGGTACTAATTCCCACCGGGGTTTTTACCATTTGGTTTCCCCATAACCAAATTTATGTGTTGTGGAATGTGTTATCTAAATGTGCATTTACTTTTTATCAATCTATATTAATAAGTGTAAGAAAAATATAAAGTTGCTGATAACTTATTCACCCCCCCCTCTCAGTTATCCTTGAAGTATTCTAACAATTGGTATCAGAGCCAAGTGCCTTGGAGAGAAATCCTAATAGCTTAAGGTAGATCAGATGGAATACTTCAGAAAAGAGAGCCCTAAGTTTGATGGAGAGAACTATCTGGATTGGAAGAACAAAATGATAACACATCTACAATGTGTTGGCTTTGAGATCTTTGAGATTGCTACACAAGAAGTTGATATTCCATCTTTAAAAGACCTTGCAAAGGATGATGCTACAAATAGATAGAAGGAGGTATTCATAGCAAATGCTATTGCCAAAGAAGCCCTTATTAGTGCTCTGTCATATAGTGAATTTTCTGAGATCAAGAAAGTTGACCGAGCTTATACCATATGGAAGTATTTGGAAGGTATGTTTGAAGGAGACATCCAAGCAAAGAATGCATGCAGAAAGACATGGAAAAAGAAATATAATAGTCTTGAAATGTTACCTAAAGAAAACATTAGAGCTTATAATCAAAGGATAAATGAAGCAGTATTTGGAATTAGAAACAATGGAGGAGAAATTTCAGAAGAAGACATAATGGACAAGTTAATGACTACATTGACAGCAGACTATGAAAGCAAAATCAACATTCTAGATGAGACAATGTAGTTTTATAAAGACTTTAAGAGAGAGACTTTGATCAGAAAAATCTCTGCATTTGAGATATCAAGATTGATGACTAAACCTACCATGGTAAGAAATCCTCACACATCTCTACTCATAATGAGAATGAAGAAACTGAAGAAGAGCTAGAAGAGATAATTTCCATGATTGCTAAGAGAGAAAAGAAAGGGAAAGGAAATTATGAAGGACAACTCCCATTCAAATGTTTTTCATGCAATAAGATTGGTCACTTTGCATCTAAATGTCCCACAAGAGTCAAGAAATTCAGATTTGATTACAAACCCAAATATAGGAGGGAATGTTACCATGCTGAAGAATGTGTAATTGATGAAGATTCAAGAGAAGATGAAATAGGATTCATTGTCCTTAAAGACATGGAAAGGTTTATTGAAGATATGGACATTGCAGATAAAGAAGAAGATCATGAATTAGCCTTAATTTCCAAAGAAGATGTCAGAACTGATTGGATCATTGACAGTGGATGCTCACATCACATGACAGGTGACAAAGACAAACTTGTTCATCTAGACAAATACAAAGATGGTATGGTTAGATTTTGAGATAACACTCCTAAACCTATCATAGGCAGAGGATCCATCACCTTGGATGGAAAGAACAAGATAGATGATGTTCTTTATGTTGATGGTTTGCATCATAATTTACTAAGTGTTGGACAACTACTTGAAAAAGGATATCATTTGGAGTTCAAAGACAACAAGTGCATTATTAGAAACAAGGATGAAGACATGATTACATCAGGCTCTAAAACAAAAGGTATTTTTTTTCAGCTCAATTCAGATGTAAGTTTTTTTGTTGCAAAAGTGGATGACAGTTGGTTATGGCACAAGAGACTATGTCATATCAATTTTGATAATATAGTAAAGATCAGTAATGTCAAGGTAGTTAGAGACCTAGAAATAATTATAAGACAAGTTGAAACAATTTTCAGGGAATGTGTTATGGGTAAACATGTAAGGAGTTCCTTCAGAAGCAAGCAGACCTCAGCTGAAAACAAGTTGCACTTAGTGCATATAGATTTATGCGGTCCTACTCAAATAAGATCATACTATGGTGAAAGGTACTTTATTTTGTTTTTTGATGAATTTTCTAGGATGATGTGGGTTGTGTTCTTAAAGGAGAAGTTAGAAGCCTTTGAGAAATTCAAAATATTCAAAGCTAAGGTTGAGAATGAATCTGGACTAAAACTGAAATGCTTAAGATCAGATAGAGGAGGAGAATTCACCTCTGACTAGTTTTATGACTACTGTGAAGAACATGGAATAAAAAGGAAGTTGAGTGCCCCTAGAACACCTTAGAAAAATGGAATTATACAAAGGAGAAATAGGATTATACTTGATACAACGTGCACGATGATGATTGAAGGAAAAGTGGCACACACCTATTGGAGAGATGCAGTAAACACATTAGTTTATACTATCAACAGAACACAATTGAGACCAGGCATGGACAAGACATCCTATGAACTTTCATTTGGTAATGTACCCATAGTAAAATTATTTAGAATATTTGGCATGAAGTGCTACATCAAGAGGGATGAGAGTGTTGAGAAGTACTATGAACATGCACCTTTGATTAAAGATGAACCCAGACCTAACATCAAAGACACTATGATTGAAGAAATGTTTGATTGCCTTGATGTCTCATGCAATGACCCTAATTCATGCAATGAAGAACCATAGATTACAGAGGAAGAAGTCACACCTAAGGTTTCTAAGTTTACATCCAGATACCACTCTAAAAATGATATCATTGGAGATCAGAGCAGTAGTGTTTTGACTAGATCAAAAGCAAAGAATCTAACAGTGGATGAAGAGGTATGTTTACTTTCATAGATTGAACCATTAAGTGTTGAAGATGCTTGTAATGATTCTGATTGGAAAAATGCAATGAAAGAAGA
>MU223804.1:3500986-3527241 GCA_018584345.1 Thuja plicata | reverse complement strand
AGGTCATTTGTGATAAGAAGAGTTGTGAAAGCCAGAGATAAGAAAAGTAGAGCAGAGTGTTAAAGCAGCAGAGCTATATTTATCATATGTTGATAATATAGATATTGAAGTTGAAGCTTTCAAAATACAGATAAGATTGTTATAGTTCTTTACAAGAGGTTAAAGCATCGATGCACAAAAGGAACTAATCAGACAAGCAGTGTCACAAACAACAGTTCACCTTGTTGATACAATGTGTATCAAATAACCAGAAGGTTGTAGCCTTCACCACTTGGACAATGAGTCCTTGGATAGTGAGTCCACCACCCCTAATAGGGTTATTGTAAAAGACTCCTAACAGGGTCAGACCCTTAACTAGGACACTATACTACAACATTGTAGTGAACAACTCCTAACAGGGTTGAAAGATCTTTTAATAGGGATTATTATAAACAGTATAGTTCTTTATGGGTACTAATTCCCACCGGGGTTTTTACCATTTGGTTTCCCCATAACCAAATTGATGTGCTGTGTAATGTGTTATCTGAATGTGCATTTACTTTGTATCAATCTAGATTAATAAGTATAAGAAAAAGATAAAGTTGCTGATAACTGATTCACCCCCCCTTTCAATTATCCCTGAAGTATTCTAACAGGTATCATCCATACCCCAGTTTTACCTATTTGGGTTTTTGGGTTACCAAAATTCTATGTTATGAGATACATATTTCATGTTATGGATGTTATCTAATGTTAGGTTAATTTCGTATATGTATGAATGTGGATCAATCTATTTTAAGTGGTTTAGTTTTTAAGATCTGATTCACCACCCCTCTCAGTATTTTGCTTTCCCATTCTTGTACTTCCAACAATTCTATATTTTTAGGTTTATAAAGAAATATATAAAACAAAATAAAAGAAAAAAAAAAATAAAATAAAAAAAAAAAAAAATAATAATAATAATAATAATAATAATAAAATGTTGGGCGTTGGGGTTTCATCCCCACCAACCCCGCAGCACAAGCTGCCGAAGGGAGTGTGGCTGCCAAGGGAAGCGCAATTGCCAAAGGTAGTGTGAATACCAATGCAGACAATTCTCACCACTTGGTAGCATGGTCTGCCTACGACAGCTATGTGTTGGAAATACAATAATGGGAAAGCAAGATACTGAGAGGGGGGTGACTCAGATCTTCAAAATTAAACACTTAAAACAAAATGATCCACATTCATACATAAATGAATCTAACTTAATCTCAAATAGCATCCACATAATGAAATAAGTAACACATAACACAATAACTTGGTAACCCAGAAACCCAAATAGGTAAAACTGGGGTGGGGATGACACCAACAAAATTCTCCACTACTGTAGTAATAAAGTGTACCAGTTAAGGTTATAATGTTTGATTACAAAATGTAATCTACCCTATGAAAGGTCTACCCAGTTTCAGATCATTACAATCTACCCTATTAAAGGATTTAAACTTACAATGAAGTAAGCACTCTGTTAAGAGATAAAGTAAGGCCTTCTAAAACCACTCTGTTAAGAGATTTTCAGCTGATAGAATGATTAGAAAGTCTCAAGTATTGATCCTTTGTTATGCACTCTGATGCTAATGATGGATCTCCTCTTTCTAGTACATTCTATGATCTCATAATCTAATATATCTTTACTCTGTTGTTCACTGTGTTCTTTCTCTGCTTGATCTTTGCTTCTTAACAAAATAACCCTCTGTGCATTTCACTTCAAAAATGCAATCACCACACACCACACATACCCTCTCAAATAGGGTTAAGAAGCTATCTAATATACCTGTTCACATCTGATAGCGCGATCTAGATCAATGATCAAGGTCTAATATCGATGCCTTGATGGTAAAATAATTAATGCTTAAAATGAGCCATCCATAGGATAAAACAATTAAATGCATCACTAACTCCCTAGAAGAATATTAAATGTATACATTATTCAGCCCCAAAAAATTATATAAGTCGGCCGAATCACTTATCCTTGAAGTTTGTATCATTCCAGACATATATACAAAAACTATTCTTCTCGGAACTTCACTATCTGTCGCTTGGCACTTAACATCCCTGTATCCTTCTCGGCTTGGCAATGTAACTCAGCTCGGTAATGTAACTAGGGAAACTAAAAAACTTCTCAACAATGTTGCTCGGCCTTACATAGTTTTAGCTTGGCCATAGTGATAGCCAACTAAAACTTCCTAGATGAATGACTAAGTGTTGGTCACTAATCATCAATAAATCTTAGAGATTAACAATCTCCCCCTTTGTTATTAGTGGCAAAAACACTTATCATTACTTCCATTCATTTCATCAAAATATTGCCTAAGTGTACAAAGTAATCCCCCTACAAATATACTCAGAAATAATTCATACAAAAAGTTTACATGCCGTCAAAATTTGTATACAAGTGTACCTGTGCTATACTAATGTATCCTTTCATACTTCCTTACCAACTTCCTTACTAACTTCCAACTTCCTTACTAACTTCCCCCTTTTTTTTGTCACTGATTGATGGTGGGGTTAAGTTGTACTTATCCAAAAATTGTTTATGAAGCTATAGGGTCGATTCAAATGTAGTATCCCAGCTATCTTTTTCAATCTTCATAACTTCCAATTTGATTTCTAGCTCGGCAGCTAGACTCACTAAATTGTCTATAGTCGATAGATTTACACTGCTCTATGATAACTCCTTTGCTTTTGAGAGTTCCTTCTGTATTACCTCCAAGTGAGGCAATAGACTTGTTTAAATAGTTATCAGTTTGGCCCTTATTCAACCATCTTCATCCATAAGCTTGGCTATTCTCCTTTGTGTATTTATCAACTTATTAAAATGTAAAGAACTAGATGTAGTATCTTTACCTAAAGTAGCACCAGTTGATCTCAAATCTAACTGTATCTTCTCAACAAGTTGTAGATTATCCTTTGTGAAAAATTCAACATCACATAATTTTCTATACAAAGAATAAACATTGGCTATAACTTTCTCTAAAGTCTCTACAAGAATAGAAAGTTCAACCTATTTTCTTGCTATCTCTTCTGAGATCTTCTCTAGAATTTTTCTCTTAAATATTCTCTAGGACAATTGTAGAAGCTTCTCATTGTTGTCTATGTCCTCATCTGTTACTTTATGTACAATGTTGACTAGCTGATCAATGATTGGAGCTTGAGGCATTTCATCGTCTAAGTCAAAAGCCTTTACAAATATGTCTTTAATGTCATGCAAAACCTACTTTTGCTTATGTTCTATCTTCAACTCTTCCTATCTCTTCTTCCTTTTAAGCAATTCTTGAAGAGTCCCTATTTGTTCAAAAGATAACTCATTGGGATTCCATTATGGAATGATAATGACTTCATCTAATGTCACATCTAAATTCAGAGACTTCTTCTTCAAGATTTTCTTCTTCTTCATTTCTGGAGAACTTATGCTTAGCAACATAATATCTTTCCCTTTGACTGTGTCAACATCCAATGCCTCCTTCAATTTTGTCAATATGGTTTGGGGGTTAGGCATACTCCCAGTTTTGGAACCAGTGGGAGTGGATGATGCAGAGTGTGGTAGATCAACCAACACATGCACTACCTCTCCTTCTTTAGGCTTATCAACAATACCCTTCATTCCTACTCCACTATCTAAAACTATCTTTACAACCTCTAAAATAGGTGGATTCTGTGAAGTTACCTCTTGTTTAGTTGTTTTCTGTCATCCTTCACCTTTCTGATCACTACCAACTTCAATTATTTCATCAGACACTGTGGTCTTTCCTTCTTCTATTTTAGTTTCCTTAATAGGCAAGTCAGTGTCTTTACCACTCAGCATCTATTTTTCTTCAGCATTCAAATTGCTTGGATCATCAACTATATAATCTAGAGGACTGTCTGCAGTTAGGTCAATAGAGTTTGTTGCATCTAATGCATCATTGGTCTTGTCCTGTTCAGTGGCAATTTGATCTTTAGGTATCTGTGGTTAAGGGGTAGCCTTTGCTTTGGCTTCTTTGGTCTTTTACTCAGATGTCCCTTCACCAGATTTCTTGTCTTTCAAAATGATCATTCCAAAGATCTCTTTCCATATCCTTATGCTCTATTGTACTACACCTTCAATGTCGTTCTTCAGAACAACATAGCTTCTGAGTTTAGGAAAAAATATGGTCTTGTGTTCCTCAATGAATTTGGCTCTCTGTTTTGAGGTGAGCTCAAGTATTATCTAGGCTAGTGTTCCTTCCCTGATTTGTTGTTCTATGGATAGTGAAAATTCCCATTTTCTTAACAGAAAATCATAAAGTTCATCTGACACATGATTTCCTATCTCTGTAGGAGTTAATTTGAAAGTACTCATCATGTCCAAGAGTGCTTCCTAGACCTTGTGCCTATCTGCAATCTTCAATTTATCATATTTGATGAATTTAAATGTTGCTAACCCTACTAAATTCCTCAAAGTATCACATACCTCATCAATACTTGCTAGTTTCTTGAATTGAGCTTTAGGTATGTTGCTGGGTTCATCAGTTTCTTTCTTCTCCTCATCACTATCTATTCCAAAATTTAGTCTTCTTCTTGGTCTCTTTGCTAGCTTACTCGGCTCAGCCTTAGGAGCAACCTTTTCTTCCTTTCCAGAACTACTTTCTGCAACTTTTCTCTTTCCATACACTTTATTTTGCACTTCTACTGGAGAAGTGATAGTAGATTCTCTATTCCTTAGATGATTATCTATAGGAGGTCTAATCTTAGGTTTGGCTTTCCTCTTCTTGGTTACTATTACAATTGATGGTTTCTTTCCCTTAGCTTTCTTAGTAACCTATTCTAATGCACTTACTTCCTCTTTTGTAGAAATATCCTCACCTTGTCTAGTGGTTAGGCCTAGAGGTGCATCCTTGGGTTCTTCATCACTACCTAAGCCAACCATTTTCTTGAGATTTTTCACAATCTTCTTTCTTTTCCTCTCCATAGTTCCTTCATTCAAACTTCTAGAAATTTTAGCCTTAGCTTCATCAAAATTTCCAAATATTTCTATTGTAGTGTCAATTGCCTTGGCTAGGAGTGCAATGATGGCAGTTGATGCTTCATCAATATTGATTTCATATGGAAAAGGTTTTAAGCATGTTATCCTCGGAGTCACTGCCTTGATATAAGTATTGTCTGTATCAACTAGAAAATAGATTTCTTCATAGTGCTTCTCCACTAGTGACTTAGGAATCTAGTCCTTAATCTCATTCTCTTCTTGAATTATAAAAAATAGCTCCCCATTATGCTATTGAAATTGCTACCCAACTTCTCAATACATTCACTAATCTGAACTGTTATGGGCCTATCCTTTTTCCAAATAATATTTCCCAGTGTAGGAAATGTATCTTGAATGTAGAAGAATATACAAACTAGTAAAGAACCAAACTTACATGACAAGCTCTTAGCCTTTCTTATTGATGCTAGTTTCTCAGCTAAATATGTCAGATATAGCTCGGCAAGATCATATGTGTGACTCTTCTTCACAATTTTCCATGCCTGATCAACTGCTATACAAGGAACACTATCCAATCTGCTAGACTGATAGAACTTATGTGCTATAACCCTTACTCCAAAGTCAAGTTCTAGGTTAGTAATTGTAGAGATAGTCATACCTCTGTTATTTCATACTGCTCCAGTGTTCAATATAATCTCTTCTTTGTTGTTATCCCTCATGGTTCATTTACCATTTACTACAGGATATCTGGTCACTCAATGAATCATGCTTTTGGTGATCTTTACTGGTCCATTATCTAACCACATACACATGTCATGAAATCGGATAAGGATAAATTTTATCCATTCATCTTTTAAACCTTGGGAAAAATCTAGGGCACAAGTTAACCCTTTTTCGGCTAGATGTTTGAATTCTGCCTTCAGAACTCCATTTTCACACAATTTACTGTAGGATTCCCTCAATTCACTATCTCCTACTTCACCAATCTTAACCATATAACACGATCTAACATCATGAATCATGAGTACCTTGGGTGGAATGGATGAGAGGGCTCTCATTAAATCACTCCATATCACACTTTCCAGAATGGATTGAAAGTTGAGAGGTTCACATTCATCACTCTGTATCAACTGAATTTGTTATGGTTTTGCCTCCATACTCTTAGCTAGTGTGGAAGAACTTGCAGCCATAATTTTGAAATTAGGGTTCGAGAGATGTAAAATAGAGTACCTCGGCAAGTAGCTCTTCACACTATTTACTATTCACTATTCACCTTAGGATTACCGATGCCACACTGATAGAATCTTTGATGCTAAACTCTGTTAGATCAACTCTACAAATTACTTCAATCACTCTGTTAACCAGTAAAAATCACAAGGTAAAAATGAAATGTCAACTGTTCGCCCTTCATAAGCTTGGAAGTGTAAAGGTAGGTGAGCATTGAATGTTTTTCCCATTGAGTTAGTGCAAGTCATCTATCCTTGGTTTTAACAGAACTTGCATCCTACTCGGCTCACTACACTCAGCCTTCACAAAATTTCACTCGGCCAACAAAACTTGACACTCACTAAAGAACTCGGCTTTAGTGTCCATGAATAGTACTCGACACCTATAAGTGCAATTGACTCATCTCGGCATTTTTCTTCAAAGATATGTCCTGGTGCATCTTAACATATGCAAATATGGACTTTTGTACATTTCATGTTAGGAGCTGATGTAAGATAAGAATTTTAAATACAGTTCCTTACATACCCCTTTCTCTTAGTTGGAGATGATGTGATCACCTGATCCATTGGATTGGGTGACCTTGGCTTCATTAGCTTCATTGCTACATGGTTCAGACTTCTTAACCCATGTCTTGTTCATCTATTCCCTTATTTTCTAAACAGTAGGAATAGGTACTCTAGTCTTGCAATCTTTCCTTGTATGTCCAATTTTTAGACAACTGTCACAAACTAGGCTTCCATTCATCCAACTTTTAGATTTACCTCTGAAATGTGTTCTTAAGCATTTTCTTGGAACATGTCCATACTCACCACAGTAATGACAACTATGCCATGTATTTTAATCCCAATTGTGAGTATTTCCTTTTCTTGGTGATTTCTCTTGTACCTTAGATGTCCATTGTTGTTTTCCTGTGGATCTACAATCTTGTGCTCTATGACCGTATTTGTGACAATTATAGAAATTACCATTGAGTCTAGGTATTTTTCTTGCCTTTTCCTTACATTCACATTCTTGATGTCCAAAATTATTACAGTTAAAGTAGTAACCATTAAAGTTAGTTTTTGGATTGGACTTACCATTCTTTCTTTGACAAATGTTTGTTGTATGACCTAGTTTTCCACAGTGGTGACAAACAGGTTTGTTGCTTCTTGGATTTGCATGCCTTCTTTCACCTATCTTGGATGATTCTTCATCTTCAGTAGTTGTATGTTGTCCAGTGTGACCTAATCCAGAAGAATCTTTAGGTCTTCTTGATGCTTCCACCAGTTGTTCAAAGTAGCTCATAGCTACACTCGGATCATTCACTCTATTATTAAGTTCTTTCTCATATCTCAATTCATCTTTCAATTGACTATTCTTAGATCTAAGATTAAAAATCTCCAAGTATTTCCTACTGATCTCTTGATTCACAAGTAGTAGTTGATTTTCCATGTCCACTTGATTGACTATCATTTTTTGCACATCATGTGTTCTTTCACCAAGTCTAGTAGTGAGCATTCTCTTGTCTTCTTCTGCCATAGCCTTGTCATCTTCGACTTTCTTTTTCTGTTCAACAACTTCACACATTCTTATTGATTGGGCTTCTTGTTCCTTTTTCAGATTTTTGACTTCTTCACATAGTGCACTATTCTTTTCCAATAGATCTGCTATTTCTTCATTGCTATCAGTAGAATCTCCATTCTAAAATAGATTTGTGGTGTCCTCTTCCTGATAATGAGTGTCATTCATCTACTTGGCCAGATCTTTCCTTGCAGCCAAGGACTTCTTTAATTCTTGTCTTGCAATCTCAAGCTATTGTAGTGCTAGCTGTATATCAATCTTTTGATTCTCAATGACTTTACCCATCTTGTAGATCTCCATTTCAAGATCTGATATTCTCAAGCTGATTATAACCTTTTTAGAGAACTGAGCTCTAATACCAATTGTTGGAAATACAATAATGGGAAAGCAAGATACTGAGAGGGGGGGGGTGAATCAGATCTTCAATATTAAACACTTAAAACAAACTAATCAACATTCATACATAAATGAATCTAATGTAATCTCAGATAGCATCCACACAATAAAACAAGTAACACATAACACAATAACTTGGTAACCCAGAAACCCAAATAGATAAAACTGGGATGGGGATGACACCGACAAAATTCTCCACTACTATAGTAATAAAGTGTACCGATTAAGGTTACAATGTTTGATTGCAAAATTTAATCTACCTTGTGAAAGGTCTGCCCGATTAAGAGCTTCAGATCATTAGAATCTATCCTATTAAAGGATTTAAACTTACAATGAAGTAAGCACTCTATTAAGAGATAAAGTAAGGCCTTCTAAAACCACTCTGTTAAGAGATTTTTACTTGATACAATGATTAGAAAGTCTCAAGTATTGATCCTTCATTATGCACTCTAATGCTGATGATGGATCTCCTCTTTCCAGTACCTTCTATGATCTCATAATATGATATATCTTTACTTTGTTGTTCACCGTGTTCTTACTCTGCTTGATCTCTACTTCTTAACAAAATAACCCTTTATGCATTTCACTTCAAAAATGCAATCACCACACACCACACATACCCTCTCAAATAGGGTTCAGAAGCAATCTAATATACTTGTTCTGATTTGATAGCAAGATCTAGATCAATGATCAAGATCTAATATCCATGCCTTGATGGTAAAATATTTAATGCTTATAATGAGCCATGCATAGGATAAAACAATTAAATGTATCACTAACTCCATATAAGAATATTAAATGCATGCATTAGTCAGCCCAAAACAATTATATAAGTTGGCCGGATCACTTATCCTTGAAGTTTGTATCATTCCAGACATATATACAAAAACTGTTCTACTTGTCACTTGACTATCTATCGCTCAGCACTTAACATCCCTGTTTCCTTCTCGGCTCAGCAATGTAACTTGGCTCAGCAATGTAACTAGGCAAACTGAAAAACTGCTCGGCAATGTTGCTCGGCCTTACATAGTTTTAGCTCGGCCACAGTGATAGCTAACTAAAACTGCATAGATGAATGACTAAGTGTTGGTCACTAATCATCAACAAATCTTAGAGATTAACACTATGGCCGCTGAGTGAAAGAGGGACGGGCATGGGGCATAGCCCCCCCCCCCCCTCCAATTCACTTTTTTTAATAAGTTTCTTTTTAAATGGTTTTTTAAAAAAAAAAATTTAATTTAATTTTATTAATGTTTAAATCTTTTATTTTTGTTAAATATGTATTATTTTAAAAATATATTTAATAATATTAGATTAATGTTAGCTAGTGATTATTTTATTTAATATTGGAATATTAACAATAAATTATTTTTCGTTATTATATGATAGTTTTGGTATTGAAATAATTATTAATTAAGGATTTATTTGTGATTAATTTTAGAGATTAGTTTTAGACTTTATCTTTTGTTTTCTATAATTTATATGGTCTATTGGTATTTTTATATCATGAATTTAGATGAGGATTTAAATGGATTAGTTTAAGATATATTTTCATGGGCTTATCTTTAAAATATGTCACATTATTGAATGACTTTAATGTGCAATGCTATTTTTGATAGTTTTGTCTTGTGAATTAGTGCTTTCTTTCAATGTGAAATTATGCTTTGATGAATATTTATTTTGCAAATTAAAGTGACCCTTGGGAAAAGTACAGAGGCTTGGGATGTATTTTCTATTTTCATATCCTTGTTGTGGTTATGACTTGATTCTCTTACCCAACCCTAACTTTTTAAGCTCATGATTTTTATGTTTTCTCCGAGAGTATGTTTCTATATTATGATCGTTCATGTTGTATTGTGAGGAACTGGATTTGGGGTTTTCCTTTATATGTACCCTTTTTAGATTAGTGTGTGATATGTGAGCTTAGGGTAGGTTATCTAGTTGTGTAGAAGGGGGTGGCTTGTAACAAGTGTCAGGGCCCACAAGTGGCATCTAGGATCTCTTATTGCAAGTAATCTTAACAAGTGATATTAATAAACATTAATGGAGTTTTAAAATGAATTAATAAGATAAGGTTCATCACCCATGCTTGAGCGCTAGTATAGGCTAAGATGGAGGATGAGATGATGCTTTCTACCTTCAGAGGTGTGTGTATGGCATAGTAAGTGACTTTGTCTATTTGTGAAGTCATTGATGTCATGTATGGTCACTTAAGTGTTGAGGCCCAAAGAGGATACTAGGACAAAACTTAAGAGTTAGATGTATATGATGACACCTTCCTATATACAGGTTATATTTCCTACATCTATTGGTTCCCTCTAGATTAGTGATTCTTACCTTGTAGTATGTGTAGCACACCTGGATTTAGAGAGCTATTAGGACCCCCTTTCTTATTTTTAACTTCATTCTTTGGTTTTGTTATCCATGTGGGGTCTGTTGTTATCTCCTAAACATGGTGGGGTGGAATTTTATAGTTCCACATGGATGGGTGATATTGATTCTTTATTATTTGAGATTCAACATCCTTGTTCTAGTGCTGGATGATCCTTATTTCAGTTGTGCTTGTTTCTATTCTTCATTGGTGGTTTTTATATTATCATATCTATATTGTAATCTTGTATTAGCGTATCTCATGTGATACCTAATTTGGATATTGTATATTATTTGTACTAGTCATTACTACATACCCTGTAACATGTGTAGAGGATGTGAGTCTTGATGTAAACCTTATGGTTTTAGTTTATAATTTGTAACTATTTATAGATGTTATATATGTTATCCATTTATAAATGTGTAATATTTTTTTTTAAGGTTATCTAGTTTGAGTTTTGGTCTTATGTAATTCTATGTCATGGAACCCTTGAGTTTTGTAATCTATGCTTGTATTTGTTTATGTGATTAAATTGTTATTTCTTACACATTATTGTATGATCTTGTGTAAAATTAAAAAAGAAATTTGTAAACTTAGTATCATATTTTAGGTTATTCTCTTTTGGGTTCCCTGGCAGGGTGTTACATCTTGTATTAGAGCCCAAGTTTCTACACTAGGCACTCTGGGAATTATACACTCATTAGGTGTCTTATAGTTTAAAGTTGAAACCAAACATAGACATAAATCCTTGTTGCATTTTTTTAGAATATTGCTTTGTGGATCATTCTTATCTTTTGTCTTTATTTTGAGTTATGTGGTGAATTTGTGTATGGTTCTCTGGTTTCTACATGAATAATGCATGTTGAGACTAGAGCTTCTGCTAGAGGTCAAGGTAGGGGGCAAGCTGGTGGTCATGGAAGGGGTAGGCTTCATAGATCTTCCACGAGTGTTAGGAAAGAGGTCATTCATCAGTAGAGTAGGGATGAACAGAGAGGTGAGAAATAGGGTAAGTTTGAAGAGCCAGTTACCTGACACTTGTTGCAAGTGATTCTCATCTAGGCCATGAAAAAGTCAGTGTTGAGGAGGATGTTCCTCATAACTCCTAGATAGAGGAGATGGTGGGGTAGATATCTATAAGTCCTCCATGTAGGAACATTGTAGCCGATCCATAGATTGTTGAATTTAATCATATGATAAACCTTATCAGATCACAACCTCCTCCTTTTGATAGGAAAGGTTCAAGATTAGAGGCAAAAACTCAGCTCATTAGCATGGATAGATACTTTCATATGCATGAATTTAGTAGCAATACTAAGAGTAGATTTTCGATCACGCAAATTTCTCTCTTTATGGTTGTTTGGTGGAATATTGAGGAGGAGAATTTTGCAGTTACTCTGGATACTATTACTTGGGAGTTGCTCCTTAAGAAATTCTGAGAATTTTTCTTATTAAATCAGTGGAGACAGAAATAGGAAGATGAGTTCCACAACTTGAGAAAGTTGAATATGTCTATAGAGGAGTATGAGTGTCAGTTCTTTGAGTGCAAGAAGTACGCAAGGTTTGGAAAAGATTCAATTCTTGCTTCATTACTTCATTAGGGGTCTTAATGCTTGTATCATTAGATGAGTAAACCTCTTTGAGCCTACAACCCTCAAGGTTGTGGTCATCAAAGCTACTCTTGTGGAGATGAACCTATCTTTGGTCCATGGTGGTTAGTTGGGTGCTTAGTCAAGTGGTGCATGATGTTCAGGGGTCAGAGGTAATCAGTCACAATGTAATAGAAGCTTCAAGAGAACCCCTAGCTACTTCAAGAGTAATAAAAAAATCATTATAAGAGGTATTTTCCACCTAATTAGGGTGGTGGTCCTAATTCTAAGTGATCCCACAATACCCAATGCTTTAGGCACAACCAATCTAGTCATCCAGCATAGAGTGCACAATATAGTACTAGCAAAGGGAGTTATCCATAGTATAGTGTGCCCTCCCTTGGGAGAGGCAATGGTAGAGGGACTGGTTGTTTTTCATGTGGATAATTTGGTCACATTGTAGACAACTATAGTCCACATGCATCTCAGTATTCAAGACAAAGGCCAACTTCTGTTGAGCCTACAGTTGGATATGTTGGTCAATCTTACGGAGTGTTTCCTACAATGGATCACTATCAGGCAGAACATGAGAGAATAGTGGTAGATAATTTTGGGTGCTATTCAAGGTATTTCTATTTCTGTTTTATTTGAGTTTGGAGCTACATATTCTTTCATTTCTCCTTTCTTAGTAGAGAAGTATGGGCTATTAGATACAAAGCAAGATATAGGTTGGCAAGTGGAGTTAGCCTCTGGTGCTAATGTAGCCATAAACTATGTAGTCCATGAGTGCAAGTTGAATCTGGGTCAATTTATTACCTCAGTTGATCTTTGTGTGATTCCTTTGGGATCCTATAGAGTTTTCTTAGGAATGGATTGGTTAGGATATCATGGTACTAGCATCAATTATACACTAAAGAATATCCATTGAAAGGATGATGTTCGAAAGTATTGTGAGATTATAGGAGTTCAATGTCCCTTATCCCTTCGTATGATTTATGCTATGCAACTTAAGTGGTGTATGTGAAAGCGTTGTCAAGTGTTTGTAGTATCTATAAATGAGATGGATGAGGTGGAAAGCGAGGAAAAGACTCTTGATCATCTTATTCTACAAGAATTTATAGATATTTTTTCAAGTGAGATTTTTCTTATGCCACCAAAGTGTGACATAGATGTTCATATTGAGCTTGTTCTAGGAGGAGAACCTATCTCTAGAGCTCCTTACTAGATGACTACTCATGAGCTGAGTGAGCTAAAACTTTTGTTGGGGGAATTGTTGGCAAAGGGAAGCATTTTACCTAGTGTTTCTCCTTGGGGAGCATCAATCCTCTTTGTTAAAAAGAAGGACAAATATTTATGCTTGTGCATTGACTACAAATAGTTGAATAGGGAAATGATCAAGAATAGGTATCTTTTTCCAAGGATTGATGCTATCTTTGATTAGATTAATGGAGCCATGGTGTTCTCAAAGTTTAACCTCAAATTAGGGTATCACCAATTGTGTATCTAGGATGCAGATATCCATAAGACTATATTCTACACTCGCTATGGGCACTATGAGTTCATAGTGGTACCATTGGTTTAATGAATGCTCCATCAGTTTTCATGTGCCTGATGAATGTAGTATTTTTTAATTTTATAGATCACCTTTTCCTTTTCTTTTTGGATGATATATTGATATATTATAAATCCATATAAGAGCATGAAGAGCATCTACAACAAGTTTTGCAGTGCCTAAGGGACAATTAGTTGTATGCCAATTCGGCAAAGTGTGATTTCTGCCAGTCAGAGGTATAATACCCAGGTCATGTAACTTATGGTGAAGGTATTTCAGTAGATCCTTCAAAGATACATACAATTATGGAGTGGCGAAAACCCACTGATGTGTATGAGATCCATAGTTTCATGAGTCTAGCTTGATGTTACCACCAGTTTGTTAAGGACTTCTCTAGGGTTCCTTATCCTATCACTTATTTTGAAAGGAAATGAAAGAAGTTTGTTTGGTCTAAGAAGTGTGAAGAGGATTTTTAGAACCTCGAGAGGTGTTTGACTAGTACACCTATCTTAGCAGCACTAGATCCAGTAGGTGACATTATGGTATCTATTAATGCTTCATTAGAGGGAATTGGAGCAATCCTTATGCAAGAAGGATGAGTGATTACTTATGAATATTGAAAACTCAAAGATCACGAGTTGAACTACCTTACAAATGATCTTGAGTTAGCAGTAGTGGTTCATACATTGGTGCGATAAATACAATTTTTTTTAGGACATCAATTTGAGGTTCACAGTGATCATTGCACTTTACAGTATATCTTTACCCAACCTAATCTGAATGCTAGACAAAGAAGGTGGATAGAATTTCTTTGTGAGAATGAATTTGAGATCAAGTAAATTCAAGGTAAGGAGAATGTAGTATCTGATTCTTTGAGTCATAAGAGGAAGGCCATTTCATTTTTTACTCTTAGTTTGGACTTGTAGAGTAGAATACTCCAAGCACTTCCTAGAGAAACTTGGTATCGGGAGGTAAAGGAAGAGATTGAGTTAGGGAGGCCTTTGGAGGGTACATTTTCAGGTTTTTTTGGAGTTAGATGGTCTTTTGTGTCACATGAGTGGGATATATGTACCACCATCAGATGATTTGCATACATTAGTTTTATCTGAGGCTCATCATGCACCTTATTCAACACATCCTAGTGATAAGAAGATATGCACAGACCTTTGACAACTCTATCATCGGTATTGTATGAATAATGACATTGCTTATTTTGTGGCTAGGTTCCTAGAGTGTCAGAGGATTAATGAAAAATATCAGCATCTAGTGGGGATTTTACAGCCAAATCCCAATCCATCCTGGAAGAGGGATATAATATTGATGGATTTAATTATAGGTTTTCCCATGAATCCTCATAGACATGATGCTATCATGGTGACTATTGATCAGTTGAACAAGGTGGAAAATTTATGTCCTGTGAGGACATCCTATATAGTGGCTTCAGTAGCCAAAGTCTTCATGAAAGACATTGTGAGACTACATGGTATTCCTCACAAGATTATATTAGATAAAGATCTTGTGTTCACTTCTACATTTTGAACTTCATTACCACATGATCTTGGTGCCACACTGAATTTCAGTTTAGAATACCATCCTAAGACTAATGGACATATAGAGTGGGTCAATCAAGTACGAGACATTATGTTGAGGATGTATGTCATGGATAGACAAACTCATTGGGAGGACTATTTGTACCTAGTTGAGTTTCCATATTAATGACATGTAACTAATTGAATGTTTGATAATGTTAAGTTGAAGATAATGCAAAGCATTAAATTAGTTAATGGTTTGTATTTTCATTGATGTCAACTTGATATCATTTGTACGGTCATGTACATAATGCTAAAGACTTCAGAGAATCAATAGAACAAAGGTTATGCTTTCAACAATGCATAAATGTCAAGTATTCACTAAGTGACAGATAACACCGATGGAGTGCACACCATCGGTAAAGGCAAAGAAGAAAATTCATAGTGATACCTAACAAGCAAAAGATAGTCTTGCTCGATGAAGCAAAACCACAAGATGCCCGACAAGATAAAAATAGAGTTGCCCGATGAGTAAAAATCTAATGAGGCCCGACCGATGGAGATCCTGAAGTGAGCTAGAGTCATGCCAACATAACTGTCAGTTGTCACTAAAAATTACTTGAAGAATTGACCGATGGAATAGAGAGTTCAAAAAATGACAAAATATCTAGCTGGCAAGAGCTAAAGATAGACTTAACTAGTTGTTTTATTTATTTTAATCGACCACAATTAAGTAATTGATTTAAAGAATATTTGTAAAGTTGGCAAGAGGATAACTACAAGATAAATCAGGAGTTATGCTTTAAATCAAATTGGATCAATTTTTTTTCACACCAAGAATCAAGAAACAAGAATCAATTAACAATGAATATCATGTCTATATAAGAGACACACTTAATTAATTTTTGTGACAACACATTCATGGAAAGGGGATTGAGGGGAGTGAATAAAAAGTGGATGCTGAAGAAAAACTGATAAAAAAGAGCTTCATACACTCCTGATCGATCGAGCTGAAGGAGAGCTAAAGAATTCTGCAGACTACGATGAATAGTGAAGCACAACATCACAGAGAAGAAAGTGTGGAGCACAAAGAATTGAATTGATACATTGATTAGAGAGGTAATGTACTTAAATAGATCTAAAAATCTATAATTCAAAGTTGCATTGGAAAAAGGTCATAGTGTTTTAGTTTAACCATTGAAGCATCAAGTCTCTTAACAAAGCATGACTTAACATTCTTCTATATATTGAGGTACATCCCAAGGAGTACCAAAAAGGTTGATTCATGAAAGTATCATTGGATTTTCCTGATACCTATAGATAGTCTAAGAAGGAGGCTGATTCAAGGATGGTAGCAATAGATGTCGTATACTAAGTGAACCTCTATCTATAAAATCCTCTAACAAGGTCACACTTAACAGTGTGTTTATAACCTTTAACAGGGTTGGCTCCTAATAGGGCTCACTTCAGAAGATTGAAAATTTGGGGTACCGGTCCCAGTGGTTTTTCCCTTAACAAGGTTTCCACATTAAAAATTCATGTGTTATGTGTGTATGATTCATTTATTTATTATTTTGTATCTGACATAGTTAACATTGGGTTGATCGGTATACTCTAATTATTTACTGAGTTTTGGTAAATAGTTATACTTCTTATCGGTAATCAAGGAGAATAAGGATAGACAAGGAAAAACAACAGAGAGTTATTCATTATAAGTATTTCATGGCTTGCATCTTGTAGGGACTTAATAATCTGAGGTTTATTTGATTGGTGGTTAATGTTTGAAGGATAAAAATTAGAGGCCACTGATTCACCCCCCCTCTCTGTTATTACTAACAATTGGTATCAAAGCTTGTGTTCTTAGAAAGGAAGGTTTCAAGACCTAAGTCAAGATCACAAGATGAATAGACGAGATATGCCCAAGTTGAACAAAGACAAATTTGCTTCATGGAAAAGCAGGATAAGACTCCACTTATCAGGTATTGGTAATGATGCTACTCAATTCCTAGATACTGAATATGTGTTGCCTATAGGAGTATTGATAGAGATCAATTAAGAAAGAAGCATGAACACAACTGCATGTTTATAGAGCTGTCTTCCTCACTCTCGGATGCTAAATTTGAAGATGTCAAGGATTGTAATACTGCAAAGAAAATGTGGGACAAAATGAAGCTTCTACATGGAGGTGATACAAATGTTCTAAGAGCCAAGGAAGAAAGCCTCAAAGGAAAATTTGATGATCTCAAAATGAAAGAAGGAGAAAACATCACATAGTACAACACAAGAATAAAAGAAGTAGTCAATGCTATATGAGGAGTTTGAGGTACACTTGAAGAGGAGATAATGGTAAGTAAAATACTAAGAACCTTACTGCCTGTATATGCTATTAGTGTTTCTTCCATTCAAGAAATGAGAGCAGTAGAAAACAATACATTTACTCTTGATAGTTTAATTGGTAGACTGATTTCATTTGCTCGATGAATAACTTTAATAATAGTGTCTTACCAAACTTAGAGTCTCCATTTAAGTCTTCTATGAGAATAAGCAAATCAAGTCATAGACACACATCTAGAAGAGATAGTGAAAGTGAAAGTTAAGAAGAAGATCTAGATGAAATAGAAGCACTTATGGTAAGAAGAATGCAGAGAGGCAAAGGTAAATACAAAGGCAAGTTACCACTTGTATGTTTTAATTGTAAAGAGATTGGACACTTTGCTGCAAGATGTCCTAATAGAAGAAAATATGACAGAAGTAATGACAGATATTTTGAGACTAAATCTAACAGAGGTGATAACAAAGATTACATAGGTTACCGACAATCAGAAAGAAGAGATGCCTAAGACTACAAGGACAAAGGTAAGAAGGCTAGTTACCTAGTTTCTTGCAAAGATGAAGATACGGACACCGAACCTAATGAAGACATCGTGATGGTATTTGTAGCTGTGAAAGATGATTCAAATGAAGATGAAAGGTATGTAGAAACTACACTCATATCTAAGGTTAGCAAGAATGACATCTAGATTATAGATAGTGGCTGCACACACCACATGATTGGTGACAAAGAAAAATTTATAAGTTTTGAGTATTATAATGGTGGGACAGTAAGAATGGGTAATGATACACCTTGTCCAGTTGAATGTAAATGAACAATAATGTTGAATAAACTGATTAAATGTGAAAATGCTTATTGGGTAAAAGGATTGAATTATAATCTATTGAGTGTTTCTTAGCTGAATAATTTAGGACATGGAGTAGAATTTGATAATAAGAAGGAAAAGATCTTCAATGAATCATGAAAGCTGATTGGTACTGGTGAATAGACTAAAGGTAACTTATTCTATCTAAATGATACTAACACCACTTGCTTAGTGACTAGAAATGAAGACATATGGTTGTGGCACAAAATATTGTGTCATGTTAATTCTGACAACATGATGAAAATATGTAGGAGAAATGTAAGAGGCTTACCGACAATGACAAAGCCAGACAACATCATGTGCAAAAATTGTCAAAAAGGTAAAATGACTAAGTCTAGTTTCAAAATTAAAACCCATACATCTGATGACATTCTAGAATTAGTCCATACTAATTTATGTGGACCAATGAGGACAAAGAGTTATTATGGAGATAGATATTTTATTCTCTTTGTTGATGATTAGTCTAGATTGATGACAGTCATGTTTCTTAAAGATAAATCTGAAGCATTCAAGATGTTTAAATGGTATAAAGCTATGGTAGAGAAACAAAGTGGCAAGGATCTGAAATTTTTGAGATTACATAAAGGAGGAGAATTTATATCAGATGAATTCACTAATTTTTGTAATGAGCATGGTATAAAAGGATAGGTTTCTGCACCAAGAACACCACAACAAAATGGGATTGCTAAGAGAAGGAACAGATCAATAGTTGATTGTGCTAGAACACTGATGATGGAGAAAGGCATCACCCAAATCTTCTAGAGGGAAGCTATCAGTACTACTGTCTACACACTTAATAGAGTACAATTAAAGAAGGACACAAAGAAGACACCTAATGAGCTATGGTATGGTAAAACAACCAATGTAAGTTACTTCAAAATCTTTGGTAGTCAATGTTATGTCTTACAAGATGATAGAAATATAAATCTTGACACCAAGAGTGATGAAGGTATTTTTCTAGGGTATTCCACCAAGAGGAAAGCTTATAAATGTCTCATCAAGGCCTCTAACAAAATTGTTGAAAGTGCAAATGTAAAGATAGATGAATTTGTAGAAAAGAATGAGCTGGAAAGAAAAAAAGAACCAGAGGACTACAAAAAGTTTGTATACTATGAAGAAATCAAAAATCTACCTGAGAAACACTTCTTAACTCCATAACAACAAAATATTGCAACCGACGGTCAGACTGTTGTTACCGATGTTTAGGATAATAATCAGAATAATGTGCAAGGTGATGAAGAATAGATTAAAGATCAAAATAATGATCAAGCTGGTACACAAAGAGTTGTACCTATACTTGCAATATATGTAATAAGAAACCATTCAGAAATCTAGATCATAGGAGATACAAATGCTGGTACAAGAACAATAAGTAAGTCTTTAAACTCAAATTGTTTAATTTGTGAGTTTGAACCTAAATCTATCAATGCTACACTTGATAATAAAGAATGGATAAGTGCTATGAATGATGAGATTGAAAAGATTGAGAAGAACAAGAAATGGTCACTTGTGCCAAGACTATATGACAAGAATGTCATTGGTACAAAATGGATATTCAGGAATAAACTGAACGAGAATGGAGAAGTCGCAAGAAAAAAAGAAAGACTAGTATGCAAGGGGTATGCACAAGAAGAAGGTATAGACTATGGAGAGACCTTTGCACCCATTGCTAGGCTAGAAGGAGTAAGAATACAACTTTATTATGCTGCATTCAAATGATTCAAAGTATATCAAATGGATGTCAAGTCAGCATTCCTAAATGGAATACCTGAAGAAGAGGTATACATTGAACAACCAAAAGGGTTTGTCAATCCAGACAAGAGAAACATGGTATGTAGACTTCACAAAGCCTTGTATGGATTGAAACAAGCTCCTAGAGCCTGGTATGAATGACTTCATTCCTATCTTATAAGTATTGGATTTGTAAGGACTAGTGAAAATAGTAACCTTTATTTGAAGGAAGATACTGATGCTAACACTTTGATTGCTGAAATATTTGTTGATGACATCATATTTGGAGGAAATGATATACTATGCAAATCATTTTCTAATGAGATGAGCAAAGAGTTTGAGATGTCTATGTTTGGAGAGATCAAGTTCTTTCTTGGTCTACAGATCATTCAACAAAATGAAGGTATTTTCATTACACAGTCTAAATACATCAAAGAGGTCCTGAAAATATTCAAGATCTAGAAGATTCCAAACCAGCTAGAACACTGATGGCTACTGGATGTAAGTTAACAAAGGAGGACAAGACAACATAGGTAAATTAGACTTTGTACAGATCAATGATTGGAAAACTCATGTATTATGTACACACTAGAACAAATATTGCACATGCAGTAGGAATTATTGTTAGATTTTCTGCTAACCCCAGGGAATCACATATGATTGCTGTGAAAAGAATTCTAAGATATCTGAAGAATACTGAATAATTTTTATCATGGTATAGAAGAGAAGGAAAATTTGAACTCAAGGTGTTTACCAACACTGATTGGGCTGGAAATCTTGATGACTAAAAGCGCACAACTGGAGGAGCATACTTTATGTGTGACGGACTTGTCACATGGATTAGCAAGAAGCAAGGATGCATCTCTTAGTCTACTGCAAAAGTAGAATATGTTGCTGCTGCTGCAAATTGCTCAAATATTGCATGGATCAAATAGTTACTAGAAGGTATGAATATGAAGATCTTAGAACCAGTAATTATCTATTTTGTTAACACCAATTCAATAAACATTTCCAAGAATTCAGTCATGCATTCCAAGACTAAACACATTGCCATCAAGTATCATTATTTGAGAGAACAAGTTCAAGAAAAATAGGTGATTCTTAAGTATGTGCAATCAAAAGAAAAATTGGCTGATATCTTCACCAAGCCACTACGCAAGGACACATTTGAGTACTTGAGAAAGAGACTAGGGGTCAAACCCTTGTCGCCAGTTAGTAATATGATTGAAAGCTACATCAGCCTACATATTATTAGAATATCATTCATGTTGATACAAGAAAAAAGAGATGAACTCCAAAAGATACATCTATATATAGATAGGTATATATCAGAACCAAGCACCAGAGCATATTGTTATATTGCTGATGGATAAGAAAAATTCAAGGAATATATTATGGATAGGAGAAAAATGATTGCTTGACATGAACGTCAGATATTTGTAAAAAAATTTTTTGGCATTGCTATCAAAGGGAGAGAGATTATCCATATTATCACATTCTTCTGAAAAAGGGAGAAATATTATCCACTATCAGATTACTCCAACAGGGAGAGATTATATCCAAAGGGAGAGAAAGTTGTATAAAAGATTACACAAAGGGAAAGTTGGTAAAAAGAGAAAAAGACATCACATAAGAGAGAGATCAGTGATAGGAGAGAAATTGACAAAAGAAGAAAACTCAACACATTAGAAAGATAAAGAGCTACAAGAATCAAATCTAAGCTTAAACAGAGCTTACCAGAGATCACACATTTATCAGTTATCAAAAAAAAGATTGGTAGTTTGATGAATCTCAACTGTTGTATTTAACATTGTATTAGAAATAGTATAGTGTGATAATATAGTATGTTGTCATCAATGCTAAAGGGAGAGATTGATGACATGTAACTGATTGAATGTTTTCTAATGTTAAGTTGAAGATAAAGAAAAGCATTAAATAATTTAATGGTTTGTATTTTCATTGATGTCAAATTGATATCATCTGTACGGTCATGTACATAATGCCAAAGAATTTAGAGAATCAATAGAACAAAGTTTATGCTTTTAGAAATGCATAAATGTCAGTATTCACTAAGTGATAGATAACACTGACGGAGTGCACACCATCGATAAAGGAAAAGATGAAAAAGTCACAGTAATGCCTGACGAACAGAAGACAATGTTGCCTGATGAAGCAAAACCATAGGATGCCCGATGAGCTAAAAATAGAGTTGCCCGACGAGTAAAAATATAATGATGCCCGACGGATGGAGATCCTAAAGATAACTGGAGTCATGCCAATGGAACTATCAATTGTCACTGACAACTAACTGAATAATTGACCAATGAAACTGAGAGTTTAGAAAATGACAAAATATCTAGCTGGCAAGAGCTAAAGATAGACTTAACTAGTTGTTTTCTTTGTTTTATTCAACCAAAGTTAAGTATAATTGATTTAAAGAAGATTTGTATAGTTGGCAAGAAGATAACTACTGAGATAAATCAGGATTTATGCTTTAAATCAAATAGGCTGGATTATTTTTTACGCCAAGAATCAAGAATCAAGAATCAAGAAACAGTGAATATCATGTCTATATAAGAGACAAGCTTAATTAATTTTTGTTACAACATATTCACAGAAAGGGGATTAAGGGGAGTGAATAAAAAGATGATGCTAAAGAAAAAATGATGAAGAAGAACTTCATATAGTCCTGATCAATCAAGCTAAAGGAGAAATAAAGAATTCTATAGACACTGATGAATAGTGAAGCACAACATCATAGAGTAGAAAGTGTGGAGCACAAAGAATTTAATTGATACATTGATTAGAGAGGTAATGTACTTAAATAGATCTGAAAATATGAAATTCAAAGTTGCATTAGAAACAAGTCATAGTGTTTTAGTTTAACCATTGAAGCATCAAGTCTCTTAACAAAGTAGGACTTAACACTCTTCTATATATTGAGGTACATCCCAAGGAGTGCCAAAAAGGTTGATTCATGAAAGTAGCATTAGATTTTCCCGATACCTATTGATATTCTAAGAAGGAGGCTGATTCAAGGATGGTAGGAATAGATTCTTGAAACTAAGTGACAACCTCTATGCATAAAATTCTCTAACAAGGTCACACTTAACAGTGTGTTTGTAACATTTAACTGGGCTGGCTCCTAACAGGGCTCATTTCAGAAGAGTGAAAATTTGGGGTACCAATCCTAGTGGTTTTTCCCTTAACAAAGTTTCCACGTTAAAAATTCATGTGTTATGTGTGTATGATTCATTTCTTTATTGTTTTGTATCTGATGTAGTTAACACTGGGTTGATCGGTATACTCTGATTATTTATTGAGTTTTGGTAAATAGTTATACTACTTATCGGTAATCAAGGAGAATAAGGACAGACAAGGAAAACTGACACACAGTTATTCATTATAAGTATTTCATGGCATGCATCTTATAGGGACTTAATAATCTGAGGTTTATTTGATTGGTGGTTAATGTTTGAAGGATAAAAATTTGAGGCCACTGATTCACCCCCCCTCTCAATTATTACTAACACATATAACAATGGTTATCATAGCTATATTGGCATGTCACCTTTTCATGCTTTGTATGGTTGTCCTTATTGTACACCTTTGAGTTGGAATATATTGCAGGACCGTATTCTCCTTGGTCTAGAGATGATTCAAGATATGGAGCAATAGGTAGACTATATTTATGAGCATTTGATCATCGCGCAAGATAGGTAGGAGAAGTATGTAGATGCTCATAGGGTGGATAGGAAGTTGGCACTTGGTGATAGAGTATTTCTGAGAGTGCGTGCATGGAAGAGTCCAATCTATTATGGAAAGGGTTCAAAGTTGGCACCTCATTTTGTTGTGTCATTTGAGATCCTAGAGAGGATAGGACCAGTTTCTTACCATCTTTCTTTGTCATCTAGCCTATCTTGTGTTCATGATGTTTTCCATGTTTCTATTCTTAGATGCTATATTATAGATATTGCACATGTTCTTGATTAGAATGCCTTGTAGGTAGAGGATGAGAAACTGGCTTTCGAGCCCATTCACATTATTCAGTAGCGGGATTTGACTCTTAGGGGTCAAACGATCGAGAAGGTAAGGGTCTAATGGGACCCAAATGATGAGTCGTCAGTGACTTTGGAGGACGAAGCAATATTATAGGATTTATATCCCTATAAATCCTATAAGTCTAATCCCAGGGGTTGGATGTAATACCCACCCATAGTTTCCTTTCAGTTATTGGTGTTGAACTCTTTTAGGCTATTGTTTTTGTTGATTATGTCAAATTATTTTGGGCCACATTTTGTGTGAGCATTTACTATTTTGGTTGGTTGGTGATGTTTGGATTTATGACTCATATATCATGTGTTAACATATAGATGGTGATTATGTTTTCATGATGTTACTTATTATATATTGATAGTAGGACTATGATGTTACTTACCCCATACTTGCATGTGTATGGTTAGCCTATATATAGTGTTTCTTGTTGGCGTGTTTGATATGGTAGAGGATGGAGACATAGTTACTCACATTTAGAGATCCACATGGTCAACTAATCCCTGTCATTGTTTTCTAGTATATATATTAGATGTACATGCATGTTCTTGTGATGACAGGTTTGCAAGTACACATCATCATCTTCCCTGGATTGGTAGGAGTGAGCGTGCCCATATTTGTGTCTCAAATGGTAAAACAAGGGAGTTAACAATCACACCCAAAACCTCACCCTAAACGTATTATGTCCTATGATTGGGTAAGAATCAATTTGTCTTCCCTACCTAAATTCATCAAGGGGACATGAATTCGTGGATCGTTTCTTGTTGAGTTCCTTTGTGTTTTGATTTGGTTGACTTCTTTTATGTGTTGTTATTTGATTATTTCTCTTCGTCACTTTACGTGAATTAATTTGATTATTGGGGATAATTAGTTATTAGTATGTAATTGTATCTATATTTATGTTGGTTAATTAAATATTAAATGTAGGGTATTTAATTAATGTAATTATTTAAATACTTATGTTTAAATAAAGAAGCTTAATTAAATGTGGAATTATAAAATATTCAGATTTAATTAAGTATTTAACTCAATTATGAGGTAATAAAGCACTTTTTGATTTATTTAAATATTTAATATATTTATATTTATTATTTATCTAATTGCTTGCACATTCCAATTCATTAAATTGAATTATAAATTATATACAAGTTTTTTTTTTAAGATATTAAAATATGAGTTGCACAATAAAAGAGAGTTTTTATTTTATTTAATTATGATCTTTCTGTAAAAAAAAGGAAAAAGGAAAGTTGAGTTAACTTTCTATTTTTCAGTATTAGGGTTTCTTCTCTTTATTAAGTAACTCTTCTTGTCATTTAGGTTTAGACACTAGTTTTTTTAAGGATTGAAGTTTTGGGATGTTTTTTCTTGTATTTTCTATTTGGTGAAAGTATTTTTCTTTGAAGGCTTGGGATAATTTCTGGAATCATCAAATGTAGTCTATTGACACTCTGGTTCGGTTGCAGAATTTGAGCTTGCAGGATTTTGAGAATCTCCATTCAGGGAATCGTTGTTCAAAGAATGTCAGTAAATTCAAGGTAGGATTGGAAAACTTTCTTGCAAATTTCTAGTTTCGAAAAGATTTTTGTCCTTGTGTATGATTAATTTTTGCATGTTTTCAATTATAGAGAGTAAAAAAAGATACGTGTTTGAATTCCCTGATGAAAAGAATGTCTGTAGAATCTATTGAAAATAGTTGAATAACTGGGTTATACTTGTGTAAACCATATACTACAAAACCCAGTGTAAATTTCTATCCTAATTAATCATTAGGGTTTTATGAAAACTTTTAGATTCTTTTAAGTTTTAAAGTTTCGTATTAAAAAAACCTCATGATCTTCAATTATAAAATGAAAATTTTGTCCTAACCAGACCATAGGATAATAATAAAAGTATTTATGCATATGTAAGGATTATGTTGGAAATATGGTTTTTTATATTACCCTTCATTTTTCTTCTAAAAATTGTTGTTGAAAAAAAGGATTTAAAACTATGAGCTTGTTGTCTTTTATTAAATAATAATAATAATTTAGTCAAAAATTAAACCAATAGAAGGAAAAAATATAATTCTGTATTTTTAGTTTTATATATATATA
>MU223804.1:3463462-3475965 GCA_018584345.1 Thuja plicata | reverse complement strand
TTATGGGGAGCTATTTTGTAGAATTCAAGAAGAGAATGAGATTAAGAACTAGGATTCCTAGATCACTAGTGGAGAAGCACTATGAAGAAATTTGTTTTCTAGTTGATACAGATAACACTTATATCCAGGCTGTGACACCAAGGATAACATGCTTAGAACCATTTCCATATGAAATTAGCATTGATGAAGCATCAACTTCCATCATTGCACTCCTAGCCAAGGCAATTGATACTACAATAGAGAGATTTGGAAATTTTGATGAAGCTAAAGCTAAAATTTCTAGAAGCTTGAATGAGGGAACTATGGAGAGGAAAAGAAAGAAGATTGTGAAAAATCTAAATAAAATGGTTGGTTTAGGTATAGTGATGAGGAACCTGAGGATGCACCTTTAGGCATAATCACTAGACAATGTGAGGATATATCTACACAAGAGGAAGTGAGTGCATCAGAGGAGATCACTAAGAAAGCTAAGAGTAAAAGAACATCAATTTTCATTGTAACCAAGCCAAGCAAAGCTAAACATAAGGTCACACCTCCTGTAGCTAATCATCTGAGGACTAGAGCATCTACTGTCACTTCTCTAGTAGAAGTACAAATAGAAGTGTATGGAAAGAGGAAGGTTGAAAAAAGCAATTCTGGAAAGTAAGCTAAGATTGCTCCTAAGGCTGAGCCGAGTAAGCCATCAAAGAGACCAAGAAGGAAAATAGACTTGGGGATAGATAGTGATGATGAAAATATAGAAATTGATGAACCTAGAAACATACCTATAGCACAATTTAAGAAACTAGCTAGTATTGATGAGGTATGTGACACTTTGAGGAATTCAATAGGGTTAGCAACTTTCAAGTTCATTAAGTATGAGAAATTGAATAATGTGGATAGGCACAAAGTTTAGGAAGCACTTTTGGATATTATGAGTACTTTAAATTTAACTCCTATAGAGATAGGAAACCATGTGCCAAACAAACTATATGATTTTATTTCAAGAAAATGGTAATTTTCACTTACCACAGAGAGACAAATCAGGGAAAGAACTCTAGCCCAGGTAATACCTGAGTTAACTTCAAAACAAAGAGCCAAATTCATTGAGGATTACAAGAATAGGTTTATTCCTAAACTTAGAGGCTATGCAATTCTGAAAAATGATATTGAAGGTGTAGTATAGTAGAGCACAAGGATTTGGAAGGAAATCTTTGGACTGTCCATTCCAATAGATAAGAAATCTAGTGAGGGAACATCCAAGAAAAAGACAAAATAAGTTGAAGTGAAAACTACCCCTAAGCCAAAGATGACTCAAGGTCAAATTGCTATAGAACAGGACAAGACCAAAGATGCATTAGATGCAACAAACTCTGTTGATTTGACTTTAGACAGTCCTATGGATTTTATAGTTGATGATCCAAGCAATTTGAATGCCGAGGAACAAGATATGCCGAGTGGTAAATAAACTGATTCACCTATTAAGGCAACTGATACTAAAGAAGGAAAGACCACAACATCTGATGAGATAATTTAAGTTGTCAATGACCAGAAAAGTGAAGAGAAACAACAAACAAATGCACAAAAGGTAACTTCACACAATCCACCTATTTTAGAGGTTGTGAAAATAGTTTTAGATAGTTGAGTAGTGATAAAGGATATTGTTGATAAGCATAAAGAAGAAGAGGAAATGCAAGTGTTGGTTGATCTACCACACTCTGCATCATCCACTCCTATAGGTCCTAAAATTGGTGGTATGCCCAATCCACAAAAAATACTGACAGAATTAAAAGAGGCATTGGACATTGACACTGTCACAGGAAAAGGTATTATGCAGCTGAGCATAAGTTCACTAGAGTTGAAGAAAAAGAAAATTTTGAAGAAGAAGTCTCAAACTCTAGATGTAACATTAGATGAGGTCATTGTGATTCCACAATGGGATCCCAATGAATTATCTTTTGAACAAATAGGGACTCTTAAATAATTTCTTAAGAGGAAGAAGAGACATGAAGAGATGAAGATAGAAAAAAAGCAAAAGCAGGTGTTGCATGACATCAAAGACATATTTGCAAAGACTTTTGACTTAAAGGATGAAATGCCTCAAGCTCCAATTATTGATCAGCTAGTTAACATTGTATAGAAGGTAATTGATGAGGACATAGACAACAATAAAAAACTTCTACAATGGTCTAGGAGAATATTTGAGAGCAAAGTTCTAGAGAAAATCTCAGAAGAGATTGCAACAAAATAGGTTGAACTTTCTATTCTTGTAGAAACTTTAGAGAAAGTTATAGCCAATGTTTATTCTTTGTACAAGAAATTATGTGATTTTGAATTTTTCACAAAGGATAATCTACAACTTGTTGAGAAGCTATAGTTAGATTTGAGATCAACTGGCACTACTTTGGGTAAAGATACTACTTCTAGTTCTTTACATCTTACTAAGTTGATAAATGCACAACGGAGAATAGATGAGCTTATGGATGAAGATGGTCAAATTAGGGAAAAATTAATAACTATTTAGACAAGCCTGTTGCCTCACTTAGAGGTAATACAGAGGGAACTTTCAATTGCAAAGGAGTTATCATAGAGCAATGCAAATCTATCAACTGCAAAAAGTTTAGTGAGTCTAGCTGCCGAGCTAGAAATAAAATTGGAAGTTATGAAGATTGCTAAGGAAAGTTGGGATATTACATTTGAATCCACCCTGCAGCTTCATAAACCATTTTTGGATAAGTAAAAATTAACCCTACCAGAAATTAGTGACAAAAACAAGGGGGAAATTGGTAAGGAAGTTGGGAAGGATACACTATGATACATTAGTATAGAACAGGTACACTTTTATATAATTTTTGAAGGCATGTAAAATTTTTTGTATGAATAATTCTAAGTATATTCCTAGGGGAAGTACTTAGTATACTTAGGCAACAATTTGATGAAATTAATGCAACTAATGATAAGTGTGTTTTTGCCACTAATATCAAAGGGGGAGATTGTTAATCTCTAAGTTTTTTTGATGATTAGTGATCAACACTTAGTCATTCACTTAGGCAGTTTTAGTTGGCTATCACTATGGCTGAGCTAAAACTATACAAGTCCAAGCAACATTGCCAAGAATTTTTAAGTTTGCCTAGTTACATTACCAAGCTGAGTAGGATACAAAGATGTTAAGTGCTGAGTGACAGAGAAGTCAAGTGCTGAGCATAACAGTTTTTGTATACATGTTTGGAATGATTGAACTTCGAGGATAAGTGATCTGGCTGACTTGTATAAGCTTTTGGGGCTGACTTATGTATGCATTTAATATTCATCTACAGATTAAGTTATGCATTTAATTGTTTTATCCTATGCATGATCTATTGTAAAAAATTAAATGTAATACCATCAAGGTATGGGTATTAGATCTTGATCGTTGATCTAGATCTCGCTATCAAACTTGACCTGATATATTAGATTGCTTCTAAACCCTATTTTGTAAGTGTGTAAGGACAGAGTAGACGAAGTGTGTGGTGACTGCATTTTTGAAGTGAAATTCATAGAGGGTTATTTTTTTAAGAAGCAAAGACCAAGCAGAGTAACAACGCAGTGAGTAGGAGAGTAAAGTTATGTTAGATTGTGAGATCATAGAAGGTACTAGAAAGAGGAGATCTATCATCATCATCAGAGTGCATAATGAAGGATCAATACTTGAGACATTCTAATCATTGTATCAGGTGAAAATATCTTAACAGAGTGGTTCTAGTAGACCTTTCTTTATCTCCTAACATAGTGCTTACTTTATTGTAAGTTGAAATCCTTTCACAGGGTATATTGTAATGATCTTTAGCTCTTAACCGGGCAGACCTTTAATAGGGTAGATTGCATTTTGTAATCAACATTTGTAGCCTTAACAGGCACACTTTATTATTGTAGTAGTGGAGATTTTTTTGGGTGTCATCCCCACCCTAGTTTTACGTATTTGGGTTTCTGGGTTACCAAGTTCTTGTGTTATGAGTTATTTATTTCATTGTGTGGATGTTATCTTAGATTACATTAGATTCATATATGTATGATTGTGGATTAGTTTATTTTAAGTGTTTAATTTTGAAGATCTGATTCACCCCCCCTCTCAGTATCTTTCTTTCCCATTATTGTATTTCCAAAATGAACATCTATTTATACTAGTTTCTAGCTCTATTCTCGATTCACGCTTTTACAAATTAACTCTAGATCCAAGGTTTACAACTTGACCTTGATCTTTAGTTAGATATGTTTTAGATCCATTAGGATGCTTTAAAACATTCACAATTTTCTTGCTTGACCCTCAAGTAAAGATTTAAAACAAAGAAAAACTCTATAAATAGAATTACAATGTTATATCTGACATGTAAAGTTAGATCCACTTTTCGTGGGTTCTGTAACTGACTATCAGTTCTAATGGTTGGGTTGTTCTATCAGTTCTGTTAGTTTTGTACACCATCAGTGTCCCTTAATTGAACTATTCATTAGGTATGTCGTTTCTTCTCCGTCGGTGATGTTCTCAATACTGTATCATCGATAATGCTTGTCATCAGTTTGACTCTTGTCAATGTTCATCGGGCAAGCCTATACTTAGCATTTTTACAATAGGCATTTTCATCTCGTCAGGTATCCTTGTTGTTCATCGATTATGCTTATACCGATGACCTTTATCATGTTTTTCCCTTTAATTATAATAATGGAAAAACTTAATGTCATCGATCTCCCCCTTCAACATTAATATCAAAAACTGATATCTGCAACATACTTGATGTATTAGTATGTACACTTGTGTATACTTCTTCCTTAGTCATGAAATGACTCCCTCTTTGCATATGCCAATAACTATAATTTTATGTACATATATATTCTTGATGTACATACATTATGCATATCCTCATATAGTACTTTGTACATATTTATACATTCCTCCTTTTTCTACTAGAGTAGATTTGTACATATGTATACATTTCTCCTTTTTTGATAATGAGGGCAAAGGAAGTTACAGCTTGTCAAAAATGTGAGAGTGTGAGGCTTTGATTTCCTCCATCATTTTCTCCCATTTCTCCTTTAAATTCTCAAGAGTCATATGTTCAAGTGATATCCTCACATACATGTGATATATGGTGTCTACCACAAACATTTCTGGGGTTGTGATTAGATTTTGTGCATCTATTATATGTTGTTGCAGAGTGGTGAGGTTTTGAAAGATATGAGCTTGTAGCTCTATAACCTCATTTTTGAATTGTGTCTCTACATCCTCTTTTTCTTGTCTAAATATATTTATCTCTGTGATATTTTCATGATGCATCTTTATTGTATTTACATCAGAGGTTAAACTTAGTGCACTAGCCATTAGTATTGGAGATTTGATTCTAGGAGTTGATTGTTTGTATGTTTGTCATTGATGACAACATATAATACACAGTAGTAATTCTATATGAACTTATCTAAATGATGACATGAAGAATTTCATGGATAGATACATGTTTTTTACATGTTTATTATGTTATGTTCATACACGCAGACCCAGATATGATGTTTCAGTAAAGTGATGCAATTATGTTATTAGCAGTTATAGTTCTGGAAGTATAATGGTTTAGGGTCGATGTATATAACATGTTTCATGAGTTGCACCTATCTTCAGGATATTAATGTGTATATACATGATTAATTATGAGTTGATGATATAAATCCAAAGGTGCCAAACATGTTTCAAGATGATTGCAATGTTATGGTTAATTTGGTGAGGCCGACTCAGTGAAGCATTGCGTCTATTCAGCATTGACTTGCATGGAATTAATATTATTTGTGTGCTTAGTTAAGCTAACTAAGATAATGATGAAGTGTTTCTAAGAGTTGACATGACCTTCTAATTTGGAGAAGACACTTATAGTCGTTCAATTGTGATATGCTAAGTGTGAATGATATGAAATGTGAAGAAAGATGTATAGAGAAGATTATCAGAGTTGGTTCAATCATCAAGGGTCTATGTGAAGAAGAAGTAAAAGATTGTAATACACTGGAACTGATCAAGAAAGTAGGCCTACTCTATAGTTCATCATCAGATATAGTGCATATCTATTATTCAGAAGGTTGTAGCCTTCAGCATCAATCAGTGAGCTTTTGGACAGTGAGTCCAACACCCCTAACAGGGTCTAACCCTTAACCAGGTCACTATACTTATTGCATTGTATTGTAAAACTCCTAACAGGGTTTAAATATCTTCTAACAGGGATTACTACAAACAAGTATAGTTTATTATGGGTGCTAATTCCCACCGGGGTTTTTACCATTTGGTTTCACTGTAATCAAATTGTGTGTGGAGTACTGTGTTATATAATTATGCATTTACTTTGTTGTATACTAAATTTAAAGAAGTAAAAAGGACTTAAGTAACTGATAACTGATTCAAACCCCCCCCCCCTCTCAGTTATCGTTTGGGATTATTCTAACAATTGGTATCAGAGCCAAGTTCCTTGGAGAAGAAGCCTAACAGCTTAAGGTAGATCAGATGTCTTACATAAGAAAAGATAGCCCTAAGTTTGATGGAGAGAATTATTTGGATTGGAAAAACAAAATGACAACACATCTATAGTGTATTGGTTTTGAGATCTTTGAAATTTCTACACAATAGGTTGTAATTCAATCTCTGAAAGACCTTGCAAAGGATGATGCTACTAATAGACAAAAGCAAACATTTACCAATAATGCAATTTCCAAAGAAGCCCTAATCAACGCCTTATCTAACAGTGAATTTTCTAAAATAAAGAATATTGATAGAGAATATACCATATGGAATTATTTAGAAGATATGTTTGAAGGAGATGTTCAAGAAAAGAATGCACGTAGGGAAACATGGAAGAAGAAATACAACAGTCTTGAGATGTTACCTGAAGAGAACATTAGAGCTTACAATCAAAGGATAAATGTAGTATCCAGAATCAGGAACAATGGTGATGAATTATTAGAAGAAGATATAATCGATAAGTTCTTAACTACCTTGACATCATACTATGAAAACAAGATCAGTATTCTAGAAGAAACTATGCAATTCTCACAAAACTTCAAGAGAGAGACTCTAATCAACAAAATCTCTGCATTTGAGATATCAAGATTGAATACTAAACCTAAAAGTGAAACAACTTTCAAAGCCACAGTCCATGGTAAGAAATCCTTACACATCTCCAGTCACAATGAGAAAGAAGAAGTTGATGAAGAAGTTGAAGAAATCATAGCTATGATTGCTAGAAGAGAAAAGAAAGGAAAAGGTAAATATGAAGGACAACTTCCATTCAAATGTTTTTCATGTAATAAGATAGGTCACTTTGCATCTAAATGTCCCATAAGAGTCAAGAAGTTTAGATTTGATTACAGACCCAAACATAAGAAGGAATGTTATCATGTTGAAGAAGGTGTAACTGATGAAGATTCAGGAGAAGATGAAATTGGATTCATTGCCCTTAAAGATATAGAAAGGTTGCTTGACGAAATGGACATTGTAGATGAAAAGGAAGAACAAGAGCTAGCCCTAATTTCAAAAGCAGACATAAGAACTGATTGGATCATTGACAGTGGATGCTCTCATCATATAACAGGTGACAAGAAAAGATTTTTTTAGTTAGACAAGTACAAAGGTGGTATGGTTAGATTTGGAGATAACACTCCTAAACCTATCATAGGTAGAGGTTTTATCACTTTGGATGGAAAGAATAAGAAAAATGATGTTCTATATGTTGATGGATTACATCATAACTTGCTGAGTGTTGGACAGCTACTTGACAAAGGTTATCATTTAGAGTTCAAAGACAACAAGTGCATCATTAACAACAAGGATGGAAACATGATTGCACCAGGCTCCAAAACAAAAGGTAGTGTTTTTCAGCTTAATTATGATGAAAGTTTTTTTGTTGCAAAGGTGGATGAAAGTTGGTTATGGCACAAGAGACTTTGTCATATCAACTTTGATAATATAGTAAAGATCAGCAATGTTAAGGTAGTTAGAGACGTACCAAGTATTGCAAGACCAATTGAAACAATATGCAGGGAATGTGTTATGGGAAAGCATGTAAGGAGTTCCTTTAGAAGCAAGAAGAACTCAGCTGAGAACAAATTGGACCTAGTGCATACAAATTTGTGTGGTCCTACTCAAACAAGATCATACTATGGAGAAAGGTATTTCATTTTTTTTGTTGGTGATTTTTCTAGGATGATGTGGATTGCATTCTTAAAGAAGTTTGAAGCCTTTGAGAAGTTCAAAATATTCAAAACTAAATTTGAGAATGAATCCGGATTGAAACTGAAATGTTTGAGATTAGACAGAGGAGGAGAGTTCACCTGTGATCCATTTTATGACTATTCTAAAGAGCATGGTATTAAAAGATAGTTGAGTGCACCTAGAACCCCTCAGCAGAATGGGATTGTAGAAAGGAGCAATAGGATCATACTTTATACAGTGCGCACTATGATGATTGAAGGAAAATTTGCACACACCTATTTGAGATATGCAGTGAACACAGCAGTATATACTATCAACAGAACCCAATTGAGGCTAGGCACAGATAAGACATCCTATGAACTTTGGTTTGGAAATATACCTATAGTAAAGTACTTCAAAATCTTTGGTAGCAAGTACTACATTGAGAGAGATGATGGTGTTGGTAAGTTTGATGCTAGAAGTGATGAAGGTATTTTCCTTGGTTATTATACTAAAATAAAAGCATATAGGTGTTTCAATTTGAGATTAAAGAAGATAATTGAAAGCACACATGTTAATATTGATGAAAATTTTATGGTTCAATAAAGATACTATGAATATGCACCTATGATTGAGGATGAATCTAGACCTAGCAACAAAGATATTGTTATTGAAGAAATGTTTGATTGCATTGATGTCTCATGCAATGACCCTGAATCAAGTAGAGAAGAATCACAGACTATAGAAGAAGAAGAAGACACACCTAAGGTTCCAAAATTCACATCTAGATACCACTCTAAAAATGACATCATTAGAGATCAGAGTACCAGTGTTTTGACCAGATCAAAAGAAAAAAGTCTAGCAGTGGATGAAGAGGTATGTTTACTTTAATAGATTGAACCCTTAAGTGTTGAAGATGCTTGTAATGATTCTGATTGGAAGAATGCAATGAAAGAAGAATTAGATTAGATAATTAGAAATGACACAAGGGAATTGGTCCCCAGACCCAGTGACAAAAATGTGATTGGAACAAAGTGGGTATTTAGAAACAAGATGAATAAAGATGCTACAGTAGTTAGAAACAAAGCAAGATTAGTATGCAAGGGATATGCATAGAGAGAAGGAATAGAATACACTAATACATTTTCCCCTGTGAGTAGATTGGAAGCCATAAAGTTTTTCTTAGCATATGCAACAGTCAAAGACTTTAAAGTATATCAAATGGATGTAAAATCAGCTTTTCTAAATGGTGATTTGAATGAAGAAGTTTACATTGAACAACCTGAAGGATTTAGTCTTTCAGATGAATCAAACATGGTATGTAAATTAAAGAAGGCACTCTATGGTCTTAAACAAGCCCAAAGAGCTTGGTATGAGAGACTTGATGGTTATCTTACCAAGATTCGATTCAAAAAAGGAGCAACAGATTATAACCTATTCACAAGAGAAACACCTGATGGATTATTTTTAGTTTTTATATTTGTTGATGACATTATCTTTGGAGGTAATGATAAGCTCAGTAAAACATATGCAAAAGAAATGCAGAATGAATTTGAAATGAGTATGATTGGTCCAATAAAATATGTTTTGGGATTAAATGTAAAGCAAATAGATAAAGGTATATTCATTAATCATTCTAAATATGTGAAAGAAATACTTAAGGCCTTTCAGATGGATGATTGTAAGCCAGTATGCCTCCCATGATAACAAGAAGCAAGATTTCAAAAGATGATGACTCCACAATAGTTGATAAGACATTGTACAAATATATGATTGGTAAACTCATTTATCCAACTCAATCTAGACCTAACATATCTAATGCAGTTGGCATTGTTGGAAGATTTGCAGCTGAACCCAACCAGAGTCACCTAATGGTAGTCAAAAGGATATTCATATATCTAAAGGGAACTATAGACTATGTTTTATGGTATCCTAAATCAAAGAATGTAAAGCTTCATGTATACATAGATGCAAATTGGGCAGGTTGTATTGATGATAGAAAGAGAACTTCAGGAGGAACAGTATTCCTTGGAGACAGGTTGATTTCTTGGATAAGCAAGAAGCAGAATTGTATTTCTCAGTCAATAGCAGAAGCTGAATATGTTGTAGCATCACTGAATTATTCAACTATGGTTTGGATCAAGTAGATGGTTAAAGACTTTGGCATTCAGGTTGATTATCCAATTGTTATTCATTATGATAATACTAGCACTATCAACATATCTAAGAACCCTGTCATGCACGCAAAGACAAAACACATAGAGATAAAGTACCATTTCTTAAGAGAGAAGGTTGTAGACAAAGAAGTGAAATTAGACTATGTGAGCACCAATGAATAGTTGGAAGATATTTTCAATAAGCCCTTATCAAAGGATACTTTTGAGTATCTCAGGGAGAAGTTGGGAGTAATTCCCTCTCCTAAGTCTATTTAGAAGAAGCAGCAAAGACATCAGTCATTAAGTGACTGATGAATGGTTGACTACTCTACTTCTAGAGTAGTACCTATGCCTAAAGGACTATGGTGCCATTTTCCATTGATGTCAAAGGGGGTGTATATAGTAAGGAGGAGTATGTATTAAGGGGGAGCATATACTCTAGGGGAGTATATAGATGGAACAAAAACACAAACAGAGGAACTGCAACAGTTTAGAGAAATCTTTGATGAGGATATTGAGAAGATTGTAAAAGAAAGAGGAAACCATGAAAAAAGGATGTTTTGGATATCATATGTTGCCATCAATGTCAAAGGGGGAGATTGTTGGAGATTTGATTCTAAGAGTTGATTGTTTGTATGTTTTTCATTGATGACAACATATAATACACAGTAGTAATTTTGTATGAACTTATCTGAATGATGACATGAAGACTTGCATGAATAGATACATGTTTTTGACATGTTTATTATGTTATGTTCACACACACACACACCTATATATGGTGTTTTAGTAGAGTTATGCAATTCAATTATTAGCAGTTGCAGTTATGGAAGTATAACAGTTTAGGGTCGACATATATAACATGTTTCATGAGTTGCACCTATCCTTCATGATATGCGTGTGTATATGCATGATTAATTATGAGTTGATGATATAAATCAAAAGGCACCAAACATGTTTCAAAATGATTGCAAAGTTATGGTTAATTTGGTGGGGCCAACCTAGTGAAGCATCGCGTCTGTTCAGCATTGACTTGCATAGAATTAATATTGTTTGCGTGCTTATTTAATCCAACTAAGACACTGATGAAGTGTTTTTAAGAGCTAACATGACCTTCTAATTTGGAGAAGATACTTATAGTAGTTCAATTGTGATACGCTAAGTGTGAATGATACAAAATGTGAAGAAAGATGTACAGAGCAGATTATCAGAGTTGGTTCATTCATCAAGGGTCTATATGAAGAAGAAGTAAAATATTATAATACATTGGAACTAATCAAGATAGTAGGTCTACTCTATAGTTCATCATCAGATATAGTGCATATCTATTATTCAGAAGGTTGTAGCCTTCACCATCAAGCAATGAGATTTCAGACAGTGAGGCCAACACCCCTAACAGGGTTATTTGTAAAAGACTCCTAACAGTGTCCAAACCTTAACCAGGTCACTATACTTATTACATTGTATTGTACAACTCCTAACAGGGTTGAAATATCTTCTAACAGGGATTACTAAATACTATTTTATTGTGGGTGCTAATTCCCACCAGGGTTTTTACCATTTGGTTTCCCCATACTCAAACTGTGTGTTGAGTATTGTGTTATCTGCTTATGCATTTACTTTGTTGTATACTAAAGTTAAAGAAGTAAAAAGGACTTAAGTAACTAATAATTGATTCACCCCCCCCCCCTCTCAATTATCCTTTGGGACTATTCTAACAGTTAGATCTAAATCTAGTTGTGACAGCTTAGCACTGCTTTCTTTTGCAAAATTTTCTAATGTGCACAATTTATGAACTAAGGTAACAACTTCAACAATCATAGGTTATAATTTAGTTGCTAATTCAAATAGCTTTACCTTGTTCTCTGCCACTTCTTGGCTAATATTTTCAACTAGTTTGTGTTGATACTTCATCTCTTCTTATTCTTTCATTGCCTTCTCTGCATCAATATTTTGATTTGTGATGGCATTGGTAAGAACTAGTATTTGTTTTGTGACTGATATACTATCTTCAATTTTGATATCTAGAACAAGTTGATGTAGAATTTCCCTTGCTTTATCAAGTGCTTGGGCTTCCCTATGTGCCTTTTTCATTTTCTCTTGAATTTCTTTTCTCTGACACATCACTCCAAAATTTTGAAGTGCTTCAGTATCTAAAGTGGATACATCCCACT
>MU223804.1:3414025-3463412 GCA_018584345.1 Thuja plicata | reverse complement strand
CTTTATCAAGTGCTTGGGCTTCCCTATGTGCCTTTTTCATTTTCTCTTGAATTTCTTTTCTCTGACACATCACTCCAAAATTTTGAAGTGCTTCAGTATCTAAAGTGGATACATCCCACTTGGGTATATCAATTAGCTCATCAAGTGTGACCACCACCATATCTTTCTTCATTTCTTTCTTCTTCTTCTTTGGTTGTTTGGAAGATTGGTGTACTACCATTTTTAGACCTTGAGATTGGATGGATTGTGTGGGTGAGGGTCGAGAAGATGAAGCATCTTGTTACTTCTGTTATGAGTCCATCAGTTGGTTTTGTGAAGACATCTCCTCATTGGCCTTGGGTGTATCAACAAATTTTTATCCTTCCTTTTCTTTCATTCTTTCATCCTTCTTGACTTCTTCACTCTTTTCTTTTTCTTCATCTTTTCTCAATATTTCATCTGTTTTATTATCTACTTCTTTGTCTTTTTCAGTAGACACCTCTTTCTGAGTGTCAATTGCATCTTTCATCTTTGTATCTATCTCTTTTGGAGTATCTGATGCATTTTTATTTTGTTCATTACCCATGACCTTGGGTATATCATCATCTTTCTTAGATGATTTCTCTTGACTTGATTCAATATCAATTTCTTGTATAAAGATGTTCATGTTGGTCGGTGTATTGACTTCTGCAGTATCAATAGTTGTATCCTATCCGTCAGTATTGCCCTATCCAGCATTGATATCTTCATCTTTTTGCACTTCTTCTATAGGGTCTTTTCCTGTAGTGTCATTGATAACATTATCCAACCATGATTCATCATTGATATCATCAGTTATGTTACCTTTTATTGTCAAATATTCTTTGATAACCTCTTCTTCATTACTCCAGTCAATATGAATTGGACTTGGTGGATTCTGGCTTTCCTCATTCTGTGTTTGGTCAAGAGTAGTTTTGGGCCATACTTCATCTATAACGTTAGTATGCTTGGGGCCTGCTAGATCACTCTCTTCTTTGTACAATTCCATAGATGATTCATCTTGTATATCCTTGATGATGATGTTTTCCTTCTCTGGGCTAGCTTCCTTAATGGGATTTTTGAGTATCTTGCACCACTTCTTAATGTTGTCTTGATCAAGATAAAATAGCTTCCCTTTTAGAAATTCATATGCTCTCATTTTTGGTGAGAACTGCTTCTCATATTTCTTAATCATCTAACTTCTTTCTTCCTTCTTTTAATCTGAAAGCATAAGAATAACAAGTACTCTTTCTCTTATTTCTTTTTCTTGATGCAGAGCAAATGTCCATCTAGTGGACAATCTTGCTGATAGTTCCTTAGGAATGTCATATTCTGAGAATTGTAGTAGAACATAATGATGTTTGCACATTTTAACTATAATAGTGTCTTCTATCTTATTTTGATCCTCTAGATCAAACTTTAACCATTTCCTAATGTTAGGATCAGAAATAGATGGTGATTCTGAGATATTCTTACATATTTCATCAATTGTTTTTGGAATCAAGGGTTCTTTCCCCTTTTGCACATCTATGTCAGCTTCATCCATAGATAAGTCTTCTAGATCCTCTTTTTTCCTAACCCATTTCCTCCTTTTGGTCTGTATTTCCTTAGGTGAGATCATTTTTCTCTTGCAGGTTCTCACTTTACCTTTCTTAAGTGGTGAAGGAGTTAATTCTTTTGTAGTTTTGCTTCTTGTTCTGGAAGCGGGAGTTGTTCTTGCTTTCTTAGGTGGAGAAGGAGGTGTAGAATCTAAGTGTGTACCCTCTGAGTCATTCTTTTATGTGTTGTCACTGATAGGGGACTGCCCTTCAGTTTTTTCCTCCTTTCCTTCTATTTTCTCTTCACCTTCTTTAGTCACTGCAAATTGCTTGGTTAACTTTTTAACCATTTTGTTCTTCTTTGTTTATAATATTCTTGACAGTAAGATCTGTCTTGATCTTTGGTTTGGCTTCTTCATAGGTGCCAAATCTTGGTTTCTTGTTGTCAACCGGTTCATTCAATAGTGCCTTGATGCACTCAGTAGCCTGTCCTATTTTGATCTCACATTCCAAATGTGATAGCCAGGATTTCCTAGGTACTACTTTTTTGATATGGGTAAAATCAGTATCTATGATAAAACATATATTCTCTTTGTATTCTTCTATCAAATTTTTAGGTATCCTAGTTCTTGCTTTCATATTTTCTTTAAAATCTTTGAAGTACTCATTCATTAGGTCATCAAAATCTGTTCCTAATGACTCTATATGCTCACATATTTGTATGGTGACAGGTTTGCTTGTATCCCATACTACTTTGCCTATGGAAGGAAAGTATTATTCAAAGTAAAATAATGTGCACATAATGAGGGAACCAAACTTACAAGTGTTTGTATTTGAAGATCTTATGGTGTTCATGTTCTCCTCAAGTTGGTTCAACAAAATCTCTATGAGATCCATCTTCTTTCCTTGTTTGATGATCTTGTAAGTTGTGCTCATAGTAGTAATTTCTAAATTATTCATTCTACTAGCCTAGAAGATCTTGTATCCTACCACACATGCACCAAACTTGAGTTCTTTGTCGATGATAGTGTCAACCTTGAGAGCTATTTTGTCTAATTTTGCACCAGTTAGCTTTTCCACTTCCTTCAGGGATGGGTGCTTGTGAGCTTGTGTTTTGTTTTGGTTAGGATATCAACTAACTATATGAATAACATCCTTTGTTATTCATTTTGGCTTATTGAGCCATAAATTCTGGTTATGCATTCTGTTGAGAAAAATCTTTATCCATTTTGTCTTAAAAACTCTGGGAAAGTGTAATGCATTTGTGAGACCTTTCACTTCCAAATGCTTGTGCTCTTCTTTTAGTTTTCTAGCTTCTTCATAGAGTGCCCTGTAGGCATTATCTAGGTCCAGATCTCTTAATTAAGAGATCTTGCAATGTATATAGGATGTTACGTCCTCTACTAGCAAAACCCTAGGTGGGATTCATGAGAATGCTCCAGAATCATCAGGTTTTGATGCGATTTCTGGGTGCAGCTTGTATTTAGGTTCAATACAAGTGCCTCTACTGATAAGCTTGATCATTTTGTTCTTACCTTCTTTCAACTTTTCAACTCTAGAAGTAGATACCATCATTTTCAAAAATTCAAGGCTTTTCATAATTTAAATAGTGCATCGCTGAATGTAGGTACTTACTGAATCAATTTGATCACTCATGAATCCTTTGAGTTGAGTTAGAATATTTATGAGGTCACACTCCAATTTTCTCTTTAGTCACTTTGCGTAGCTCTGCTTGGTTGCTCGAAAATCAGAGGTATGAAATGAGTTCTTTCTTCGCACTTTTATAACTTTTGTGCCCTAAGTTGTCATTAATGCCCAACAACTTGTCAGTATACAAAGACTGAGTTCGTCAGTTGAGACATAAACAACATCTTTTGTGTAGGTGTAAAGTGTCAGGATTGCTAGAAGCTTTGATGACTTCACTAATGATTGTCAGTAAAATGGTGATAAAAAATTTTGTCAGCTCAAGGATTACCAATGTCTGTCAGTTTAGACTTAGCGACTTTACTTTTGTGTGATAACCGATACATTTCGGTAAGTAGTGTTAACTTTTATTTGTGTGCTCACCAATGCTAATTTGTACCCACTAACCGATGGTTGTTTTTCAATAATATTATAGTAACAGTATAGTGCATCTTCAATAATGCTAATTTTTTCTATATGATCAATATGTAAATGGAATTGATGCATAATATAACTTGTCATAATGTAGTTCCATACTTACTTGTGCAACTTGGTTGGAGATGGTGATGCCACCAAATCCATTTGATGGGGCATCATCATTTGCATTGCTTGTTCCAGCACCTTTAGTGTTTGTGGCTTTTACCCACATCTTGTTTCTCATCTTCTTGATGTCATAAATGGTGTTTCCATTGGGATAAGTGCTTGTTTCTATCAGTCGGTCTTTGTAGTCTTTTATCACATGTCCAACCTTATGACAATCTAAACATGCCATACCTAGATTGAACCATCCTCTTGTTTTTCTAGTCCATTTTCTCATACATTTGGAAAATATCTGACCATACCTTCTACATGCTATGCAATTTACCCATGTGTTATAGTCCCAAACATATGAGTTACCTACTCTTGGTGGTTTGTAGCCATTATCAGGTTCTTTTGGTGTCCAGGCTTTCTTATTCTTTTTCCAACATTCCCGATATGTATGTCCATTCATTTTGCTGGTAGGACAATACTTGTCCATGTAGGTTTCCTTCTTTGGTTTTGTCATCTTGGATCTACATTCATATGCCTTGTGTCCTTGCTTGTGACATTTATGATAATTACCAATGAAAGTATATTGTGATTGAGGAATACCTTTTATTTTGTTTCTGCGAATGTTTGAGGTGTGGCCTAGTTTTCCACAGTGATTGCATGACAGCTTCTTTCTCCTTGGAGTTGCATAAACATTCCTTTGAGATGATTGATTAGATGATTCTCCATTTTCGACGTACCCTATTCCTATGTAGTTGTTGACTCTTCTTTGACTGTCAGGGAAATCATCCATTCTTTTATTTCTATCTTCAGATTTCTTGATCAATTCATTGTGCTGATTTTGAATCTTGACTTCATGCTTTATTTTCTCATTCTCTTCCCTTAGCTCACTGATGATTTGTATTATTTCAATGATTTCATTATTTAATTTGTTTGCCTCTTGACTCATAAGAAAAATTAGATTGGTAATATCATGGTGATGATCAGTAAGTATTTGAATCTATAATTCTTTTTCTTGTAGCTTCTCAGTGATTTTCCTCCTATCATAAATAGCCAATGTTCTCTCTGATTCAGCTTTTCTTGAATCATTCATGACATCAATCATTTTTACCATATGAGTCTGTTGACCAATTTACAACATCTTGATTTGCTCTATCAGATGTAGATTGACCTCTTGTAGAATTGTGATCTCTTCTACTGATGTGTCTAAAGCTTTTCTTGTTGATGATTCAACATAGTTGAAGTAGTCTGGGATCTCCTCTTCTTTATAATATTTTTCATTAAGCTTATTTTCCATGATCTTTCTTTCATCAAGAAACTTTCTCATGCTTACTCTCACCTCTTTATATTGCTCATAGTAAATCTAAATTTTTAATTTCTCATTCTCAATAATCTTGTCTAGTCTGTACTTTTTCATTGTGTTAATCTTTTCTCTTAAGTCTTTAAGCTTTTCAAGAAAGAGACTTAGCTCTAATACCAGTTTTTGGAATTATTGGAATGATGTACTAAGAGGGGAGGGGTAAATCAGTACCTCTAAAACTTTTTATATGGTTGGCCCATTAACCTTTGAGTCATAAAATTTGTATTATTCCTATCTATATGTTCATCTTTCTATATGTATGTGAATCATAATATAAGCTCTTTACATGTCTAAATATTCAAGAAACATTCATCAAAACAAATAACACATAACACATGATATGATAATGCAGAAAACTCCTATTAGGAAGTAAAAACTATGGTGGGATGTCTACCCACAAAACTTCACTATCTATAGATAAGAAGGAAGCCTGTAAAGGCTTAGAATTGATCACTTCTGATGATATACCCTATTAAGAGTATTAGAGTGGAGACCTGTTAGGATCTACTTCATTTGAAGCTTTAGCAACACTGTTAGGTGTGCACTCTGTTAAGAGATTTATCAAAGAACGGTTAAGTACACCTTCTACAAAAGGATTTTAGTTATGATGCACTTGTTAGAATGCAACTACAATATAAATATTGATCTGATAGTGAATGCAATCTCTAATTTCTGATAATAGATCCTGTAAAGATTACAATGTAAATGTAATCACCTTGAGTGATTGAGTGATACCTTGTATTTGCTTGTCGGTAGCCTTTGTGTGTTCTTGATAACTTCTTTGATCTATTTTTTCACTTTGCATGAATTCTCTTATGTTGCTTAGATGCTCTCCATGGCTACTATCATTTGTCAAATAATTATAAGTCACACTTTATTACAAATGATTGAACATCTATTTATACTAGTTTCTATCTCTATTCTTGATTAACACTTTTACAAATTAACTCTAGATCCAAGGTTTACAACTTGACCTTGATCTTTAGTAAGATATGTTTTAGATCCATTAGGATGCTTTAAAACATTCACAGTTTTCTTTCTTCACCCTCAAGTAAAGATTTAAAATAAATAAAAACTCCATAAATAGAATTACAATTTTTTATTTGACGTGTAAAGTTAGATCCACTTTTTGCGTGTTTTGTAACTGACTGTCAGTTCTGATGGTCTGTCTATTCTATCAGTTCTATTGGTTTTGTACTCCATTGGTGTCCCTTAATTGAATTTTTCATTGGGTATGCCCTTTCTATTCCATCAACGATGTTCTCAATACTGTATCATAATTAATGCTTGTCATTAGTTTGACTCTTATCAATGTTCATCGGGAAAGTCTATACTTATCATTTTTACAATAGGCATTTTCATCTCATCGAGTATCCTTACTGTCCTTCGGTTATGCTTATACCAATGACCTTTATCATGTTTTTCCCTTTAATTATACTAATGGAAAAACTTAATGTCATCAGTAATGAGGTGAGGTCAGGTGACCTACCATGGATTGAAAATGGTCTAGATCTAAGTCTTTTCAAACATGTACCTCAGTGAGGGCTTTGTCAAGAATCTCCCTGTGAGTAGAGGAGATTTTAAATAGCTTAAAGATAGTAATCTTAGTGTTGGTTCATTGTAATTGGTATAGTATGTTGTAATTAGCAGCATTAGATGAGGGGACCAATTTAGAATTCTCGTTGGTAGTGCAAACACCATCTTTATCTACAGGTTGTTTTGGTGCAAATGTAGAAGGGTCAAGGCCTTTGAGAATGATATTTGTATGAGAATAAGTAATTAAATTAGCACAAACCTAAGATTGTTCTTGGTCAGAGGAATGGGATGCAGGTCCTCACATGACGAAGGGAGTTTTGTGCATGTGAGCATTTTCTCTTCCCTTGATGGTACCAATATCACAGTACTCAACATCGATAGGTTCAACCATATTAATGACATTATCATTATTAGTGTACATGTAGTTGACCTTGGCATGAGCATTTTTATCCTTAGAGGATTCACCTTTATCATGCGAAGGAACTAGGTCTTTAAATGCCTGGTGATCTAAGTTCTTGTTGTAGCCTCCTAAAAAAATTACCTCATAGTCGATAAGGTCCTAGACTTTATGTCATAGTTGAATATAGATATCTGTTTTTTTACCCTTGTCCTAGCGGTAATCATAGTACGCAGATTCATTCCACAAAGAGGGTCATCGTTGTGGATTTAATGGACATAAATTATCTAGAGGAGTGAGTAATTGGTTTTCCAAGAGATTTTTGTAAACTGCAGCAAGGGGTTCTCCTAGAGGAGTGAAGTTGTGCTTGGGTCGAGGAGCCCACAATTTAAACCTAGAAAATTTCAAAGGTGGTCTAGTTTGTGCCACAACCTGTTCAGTGGCTTTGGCCACCTTCATAGTGGTAGTAAGATTAAATACATCCTTTGGAGGCTTGGGAGTTACATTGTCAACAACTCCATCATTCACAACATTCTTATTCTTGTTGACAAATTTGTGTTTGTCTTTGCCTAAGGAGGAGGACTCTTGTTTATTATCCTTGTTTAGGGTCAGTTCTCCTTTCTTGACCATGAATTTTTCAATTGTCATAGCTTGTTTGATCATGTAAGCAAAGGTCAAAGGATCTTACAGTTGTACTTGATACCCAAAATTGGGAAGAAGATTGTCTAAAAAGATGTCATGCTTTTTAGAATTAGGTATCTTACAAGAATATTTCATATAAAGTTCTCTCCATCTCTAGAGAAATGTCAAGAATGGTTCCCCATAGTTTTCTTTTAAGTTAAAAATATCATGAATGTTAACCGGATGTTGGATGTTGTTCAAGTAGTGTTGCAGAAACAAGTTGGCAATCTCATAAAAATTCTTGATGCTAGTAGGTAGCCTAGAGAACCACTCCATGGATGACCCTCTCAAAATATGTGGGAAGCGATGCATGAGGTAAGTTTGGTCATGTATAAAATCCATAGAGAGAGCACCAAACTATCTCATATGATCTTGAGGATCAGAGGTACCCAAGTATTTTTCATACTTTAGAAGTTCAACTCCTTTAGGAAAATGAGGCATGCACATAATTTTTTCAAATGGGAATAGACAAATGATTTCCAGTGTGAACTATGTGGCACATTTTTCATTATCCTTCATAAGTTTAAGAATTTGTTCTTGCATGCTTTGAACTTGTTTTTGTAACCAAGAGTTTTTGGTTTCTTCCTCTTTCTTGACAAGAGTCTCTACATTGTAGTTTGAGGGTAGCTTGGCAACTTGATTAGCTAGCTCGAGGAGATATTTCTCTTTCTCTTCCTTTAGAAGGATCTCCATCATTTTAAGGAAGTATTTATTTTTTTGAGCATCCTCTATATCTTCCTTGGTTACTACCTCCTCATCATTGGGGGGGTCATGATAATGATATTTACCCTTGGAGGTTTTAGATTGATCATTATATTTTTTGTTTTCACCCCCTTTATTTTTGTCTTCCATCTTGATGGGATGCAAATATGAAGTGTACAAAGGCTCACTATGAGGAGGTTGAGTATCCTGAGGTGTTGTACCTATGGGAACCCTTGTTGTGTCAATAGTGTTAGGTTTAGGAAATAACTATTCAAAATTTTTATGTTCCTCAAACAATGGGTGTTGGACCCTACTGAAGTATACTTGGAATGAATGTTTGATGTAAGGTCGGACAATAGGAGAGGGAGATGAAGATGAGAACTCACTAGATGTAGCTAATGAAGAGAAGTGTGAAGATCGTCTACTGCACTCTAACTATATGATAATTTTTCAATGACCTCTTCCTTGGTTTCGAGGTCTACCTCTAACTCGTCTAGTGACACATGAGGGGAATGCATTGCTACTTCGAGTTGCAATAGTCATTGACAAATATTATGCAAGGAGAGTGAACTAGGAATATGCTTGGAACTATGTCTCAAGATAAATGCACAAGAGTGCCAATAGGTGAGGTATACTTGACATGATTCATCATAGATAAGGCTAGAATAGCTGAGAGATGACTATCATGTTGCAAGGTATGAGAACATAGTAGAATGAGTAGATAGATAAGAGATGAGACAAGTTCAAGCAAGGATCACATAGTTCTCAACCTGAGAAATTCAGTTGTAGACTGTGTAAAGATAGGAAACATGCAAACAAACCCCAAACAAAAACCATATTTAGTAGAGGGACATAGGACAAGTAGTAAATAGCTTGTTGTTATGGAAAAATGAGATAGTTTCATGTGAATAAATACTTTCTCACGCAAAGATTCCTATAGGCACGTGTGAAAATTTGCATGCTGGCATGAAAAAATGTAGAACTAGTGTGACAATTTGGGAAACAGATGACAACAGAGTAGAAAAATATTGCATGTAGATTGATAGCACCCCGCACAAAGATTCACATAGAGTAGTGCAAAGATGCAGAATGTCAAGCAAAATTTTTAGAAAAGCAACAAGTAATATTAGAGAAATAGATAGTTGAGACCATTTTAGAGTGACAAATTTACATTTGTGAGACATAGAATGGACTATTCTCTGATAGAGTGTTCAATTTGCAGATTGTTTTGTACCATTTTTAGATTGGTAAATTTGAGTTTGGATGTTTAAGCAATTGTGACACAAGATGTAGTCAAAAATAGTTCAACCAAGGACAAAGAAACTCAGAAGAATAAGGGAGTCTTTACAAGTCTTAACATTTTGAACATTTGAGGACTAAAAAAATACACTCACTTATCCCTAAACTGGTAAAGAAGACAAAATATTTGCCTCACAATTTATGCGCATGCATGCACCTCACACAGTAGTGTCACCCCTAAGAGGGCACCTGTGTTTTTGGTGTTTCCAAGGAATCATTAATATATGTTCAAAGGACACCCTTAAGCAGGGTCCAATGTCATATACCACCTTCAAACATCAAGGTGCATGCCTATGGTGAGAATCTATGGGAGAGAATCATCCCCCTCTCTGTACAAAGATTATGCCCCCTTTCGAAGATGAATCAGGTAAGAAACAAGGTAGAAATGACATTTAGTAGGATTTTGTTCACATTAACCTCTGGTGGCATCACAAGAAAGGTTGAGACATATAGCCACATTGACACCTGAAAGTGTACACCCTTGACAAGAAGGGCTGGGAGCGGCGCCGATCAATACAATAGACAGGGCTTCCTTAAGGTATTTGACATCAAGAATCAAGAGGAATAAATTAACATGGATTTGGATTCTTTCACTCAACAAATAAAATTTATTATAGTGGGGTGGAATCACTGGCGAAAGGTGTGTATCCACTTGGGTCATTCCCAGAGGTTCAACTTTCGGCAGGCCCACTAAAGGTGACTCAGACTTGGTTTGGTTTCAAGGGTGTAAGTTTTTGAATTTCCCCAAAGGGGAAAAGAGCATACTCCACTACCTCTACACCTCACCCAAACATGCCAAACATATTCATCACTGAGCTAACTCATTTTTCAACAAATCCAAAAGATTCTAGGTTTATGATTCTCTCAAAGAGAGAAGAGCATGCTCCCCTCACTAATGAATATGCTAATTGATTTGTTACCTTTATTTTCTCCCCAAAGTGTCAATCCCTTAGCAACATCTAGGTCTCAGATTCATTCATGGGCATGAATTACATGTAATGAAGATCCTAATACCCTATTCTTCTATCAAGACCCTTAAGAGATTTTAACAAGGCCCTAATTAGACTATGTAGAGAAAGCATGAAAACAAACACAATATTTATGTGGGTTTGAAGGTATTTGACAAAAATCCTAAAATCAAATAATTAGTAAGTTTTCATAGCTATGTTTGAAGGATTATTTGACATCTCATCCTGCAGACCACTGGTTAAGTTGTATCAGAAATAAAAACTAGAAAAACACAGTAAACAACAAGTATTAGTGGTCAGAAAACAAAGCTATAAAACAACAAATTAAAAGTTTCTATTTTCAAAGTTTGCGCGACGAACTATAATAGTCCATGTGAAGAACTACTGGGAACCTCATGAAGAACTATAAATTTTGTGCGAGTGTTTGTGAAATTTCGTCTGAGTTTCTATAAAATTTCATGTGAGATTTCATGATAGAGACATACAGACAGTAAGGAGAACTGAAAGCAAAAAATAAAGATGAGGCCAAAAGTTGAACCTTTTGCACCATGGTAGGCACCATAAATGTGGGCCTCTTAATTATCCATACACTTCAACATAGTCATTGTTCATCAATCACATACAGAAATGAATATGAAGTTATTCATCTTGCATTCCTAGATGAGTCGACCTGTTGCCTCCTATCTAGATGGGGTTTTGAGTAAGCTCTCTGATTCGAGAATACAACAACCGAGAGTAATCTAAGAAAAAATGATTTAATATAGAAATGTAGATGCAAGATAAGTCTAGAAATGAAAATGAGATTAAGCTAAGAAATGAGCATGAGATTAATCTAAGAAAACTTAAAAGAAACTAAGATATGCATGATTAATCTAGAATAGTCCAGCAGCAATTTGATATTTCAACAATGCATTCTCCCCTGTTGAATGACAAATAAGAGAGTTCTTTTATAGTATTAGAGTCCACTTCAGAATAGAAAGTTTCCTTTGAGAGAAACAGTTAACATTTTGAAATCTAGTTTAGAATAGCAAGTTTCCTTTGAGAGAAACAATTAAGTGTTGTCTTTTTGAGTGAATGGAACAGTTAACTAATTTGTTGCACTTGTGAAGCACAGTTAACTCAAAGTTTCCATTTATTAATTGAAGTGAGGATTTTGGAGAACTTATTTGATTAAATAAATGAAATATGACCTCATAAATACTTTTTCTCAATTTTTTGAATAATTAAATTCAATTATTGAAATGAAGATATTTATTTAATAATCAAATATTATTTAATTCCCTTTTAAGTATTTTAGCTAAAAGGGTGAATTTAATTTAATTAAAGTGCTTGGATATTGTAATTAAATTAATTCAATCATAGGGTTTATTTAGCCACTTGTAACTGATATTTAGGAATTAAATGTAGTATGTGACTAATATAGATTTAGGGTTTTCTACATTTGACACTTAAGTAAAGTAGAGTAAGTCAAAACTCATATCTGCATAGTATAATAGGAATTTGATGATTCAGGGGGTTGAAAAATGCAACAAAATTCATTGCAGTTGCGAGATGCCAATTTTGGGGTGTTACACCCAGAAAGGGTTACAGTTCTCCTTGCACTTGTTGATTGTTGGATCTTTCAACATCATTGGCATCCACTTGTAAAACTACACCTTTGAGTTCATGAACATGATGTAGATTAACTAGTAGATGATCATGATCCAATAGGATTAAAATAGAACTCATTTTGACAATAGTTTGTTGAACTAACTCCGCCCCTATAACATGTTTATGGTTGTAAAAAGCAATTCAAATATACCAATAGTTTTTTGTTTCTAAAGTAAGATTAATACTTTCATAAAAAAAAAATATAGAATTATTCCTTTAATAGACAATCATGAGGGGAAAGACCTCCAATATAGGCTTATCCCTCCCACAAATCATATTTTTGTACGTTTAGAAGAAATTATTCTTTAGTAAGCCCACCATGTTTAACCACTTTCCTAACAAGTAGAACTAAAGCATCCATAGACTACAACAAATCAGGAGCATTTGATAAGAACACAGACAACACCTAGATTGCTAAAACAATTTCCCTTGTTGTTGGTGAGAGTATTTCCACTTTAGATTCCTCTTATACTCATATCAATCCATATTAAGCATGGAATCAAGGTCTTCATCAAAAATACCCAACTAATAAGCTTTCCCCTTGTAGTTGGAGGAATAAGTACACATAAATTATAAGGTTGGTATTCCATGTGGCATTGTTGAAAGTCACTATAGATCAAACAAACCCTGAATTCACCTTCATCTAATGCAACCAAACTACAACTGCTCATTTCCATCCTTGAAATTTCAATACCTAGAAAAACCACTTTTAATAACCTAGAATTAGTCTGGTGAGAGTGGGGAATGATCTAAGTCATACACACAATCCCGACTCACAACATTTGAGTAATAATCATCAATGGAAAAACATGTTAGTACTTGAAATATTTGCAAACTTAGTCACAAAAGCCCTAAAAACTCCTTTATCTTTCCTTGTATATGGAAATTTGCATTTCTTGACATAATTGCATGAGAAATCACTTGTTTTCAAACATGCAAAACATGCATGACATACACTAATAAGTTATAGGTACTGAATTTTCTTTCCCCAAAGCTTTGGTGTTGGACGTTATTAACACTTCCTTAACAATAACTGCATTATCATTTATCAGTTTTGTAAAATAAATGAGCTCATTGGAAGTTTGAGTACAAATATCAATTAAACTTCATTTATTTTTGTGACTAATTTTTATTGAAGATAGCCCTGTAAATTGCTCCATATTATTAGGAATGATTATCTCCATCTCACATAATCAAGAAATGGCTAGGACCATTTCACATTAATATTTTTAAATATCTCTATTTTAAGATTCATACTTCTTCAAATGAGACCATATCACAAATGTTAAGAAGATATTGTTGCTTCAGATGTAGTTTGAGTATATTTTGAATCATTTCTGCATAGAATAAATTTTTTTCTATCTTCCTTGTTTATTCTACATCTATCACTAGCTCATTTAATTTTACAAAACAAAAGATCCTCCTTCCTGAGTCTTTTTGTCATCCTATAATGCACCTTTCCAAGTTAATTATCAAAACAAATTTAGGTAAGTGTTTCAACTCAATATGCTCTTCCAATGTGTAAATCTCCTTTGCATCCCCACCCATATTGGTAAGGATATCTATAAGCTTTTTCCCCTCTCAATATGTATGAGACAATAGGAAGGTTTCAAAAGTATATAAGATATCCCAAGCCTAACAAAGAATATATTTTAGATTCCAATCCACACTCCTAATTTTACAAGCATTGACTATGATGGAAAATTCACCCTCAATGTGAATCTTTCGATATCCCATTGTTTTTATCTATGAGGATTCCTTGTAGAAATTCATGTTCTTCTACTACTTTATTAGTCCCTATTAGAACAGTGATTAATTTTACAACAAGTAGAAACCATGTATTTTCTTTAATATAAAAGCCCTCTCCTGAAATACCTGGATTACCCTATGAAACCCCATGAAAATTGATCTTTACAAATTGGGGGTCAGGAGAGTGCCACTTGGGTTGACTCTTATTCAACTTGGTATTTCACAGAGGATGAAAGCATCCATTGAATGGAAGAGGTAATTTGATCCACTATTTTATGATGTGGTTGTCCAAAGTGGAGAATACAAAGGATAAACATTTGTATTATTGAACATGTGAATTGAATTTTACATGTTATATATATATTTTAAATTTGGATAAGAAGTTTATATTGGAAATATAAAATTTTAGGTATAAATAATATAATTTTAAAATTTTAAAATAAAAATTGTAGATACAATAAAACTTAAATATTTTTGTATCTAACTAGTGCAGGGGCACCAAGGATGATTAATCAATCCATGAAGACCAAAAATATACCCAAGATACTCAAGGAGGATCAAAGGATTCAAGAAGACAATCAGAGACCAAAGAAAATCTTTTGGACAATACTAAAGCCTATAATGACTTTTGACTCTATGTAATAGGAACAATCATTAAAAGTTGTTAGAAGTACTAAAAGGACTAAATCATGACTATAAAATGGACCATTAGTGTCAAAGGGTGTCTTAAGGTAGTTCAAGATTGTAGAAGTGTTGAAATTAAGTATCCTAGGTGTTGCCAAACCTTTGGAGTTCTTATTTTCAAATTAATAAGGTTTTAAAAACATTTTCACAGTTCAAATTTTCAAATATTTAAAAAATAACAACTAGTTAGCCATTTTGGAGGGAAGTTAAGGATTTAATGTAAAAGCACTCAAATAATCCCTCTAACCGATTAGGGAAGGTTGGGGAAGTTGAGATTTAGTTTTCTATTTAATATTTAGCCCATTGTATGGGTACACGGAGTTCTGGAGTGTACAGATAGCAAGTGAACAATTCAATAAAAATAGTATTTCTCTCATTTTGGGTATTCTGATGTCTCAATACATGTGAATTTGGTTTGAAGGCATCGAAAAAGGATCCAATACACATTAGAAGTTCTCATTGCAAAGTTTTGGATGTTTTAAGAACTATTTTGAATGACTATCCTTTGAAAACAGTGTGATACCACTATATTGTATAGTTTTATTTACTGTTTTGGGTTAGTTTCTTGATCATAGACCATTCCATGGACTCAAAGGCCTAGAATCCATGGAATGATACTTATTTAACAATGTATTATAGTTTCCTAATAGTGCATATGTAGAGATAATAAGAAAGAGTGATCACAATTTGGAGAAAGGGTAAAAGTTTAGAAATGAGGGTTGCATAAAATGTTGTCTGATGTGAGGGAAATATCTCGGGATTGAACCATTGGATTTTGATGTGATTTGGATAGAATAAAGAAATCTGAATTGTACCCAAACTCACCGAAGGGATTGAATAAATTTGATCGGTCCAAAGGGCAGTAAGGTGGTGTATTTTGGCTTATTTGTTTTCTGAGATTGAGGTAATAAATCAAAAAGATATGAGAGTTTGTATATTTCTATGATTGGTTGTTCCAATGTTGTTTTGAGTTAGCCTTTTTGGGATTACAAGTATCTTTGGTTGTTCTAAGGAAAGAGCAAGAGTTTAGGAAGATTTCTCAAGACAAAAGTCTTGGGTGCTGTTGTAAACCCATTAATCATATGAATCATTTATAATCCAGTATAAATAGACCTATCCTATCATTTTTTGTCTTTGGGGATAGTGAAATCATAATTGGAGTCTCTTGGAGCACTTGGTGGGTTCTTCAAGCATAGTTGAAGCATTGAGTTTCTTGGGTTGAATAATTTCACTTATTGAAAACCTTGTCCACCACCCTTACCATCTACATCAATTTGTACTAGATCCATAAGGAGGTCAAGGACCATGTCTATAGGGGAAGAAGAGTTTCCTACAAGGATGAGAAACATAGAGTTGGCAAGGATAGTCAAAGAGTAATTGGCAAATAATAGGAAATTGATGGCAACAATGGAACAAAGGGAGAAAGTGAACCATGAGAAGGATAGGATGATGAAGACCATGATGGAGAGGATCTTAGCATTAGAGAAGATAGAAAAAAGCATCATACTGGATGAGGAAGTAGAAGAAGAAGTACCCCAAGAGGAAGATCAACTAGATCCTGAAGATCTAAGGATGGCTAAGCTGGTGAAATACATAAAGAATGTAGATTCAAGGGTAAGAACAAATTTACCTATGTATGGATGAAAGATGGATGATGAAGAGCTTATAGATTGGTTCATTGCAATTGAAAATTGCTTTGAGTGTGAAGGAATAGAGGAGAAGGCTAAAGTGAAGATTGCAAAGTCTAGGTTGAAGTGACATGCATTATTGTGGTGGGATTGTGTTCAGGTAGAAAGGTGGAAGAATGAGAAACCCAATATCACATCTTGGTATAGCATGATGGGTAAGATGAAGGAATATTTTTGGCTAAAGGATTATAGAGTAAAATTATACAAGAAGATGAGGGATTTTAAACAAAAGGATATGTATGTGCAAAAGTACACTGAGGAGTTCCATAAGTTTGATATCAGAATGGGTCATGAGGAAGAAGTGGAAGAAAAGATTGGAAGGTACATGGGGGGGCTAAGGTTCAACATTCAGGATGAACTTAGTATTACTACCCCAAGGACAATTGATGAATGCTATCAATTAGCCATGAAGGCTGAAGAGAAGATAAGAAGAAGGAATGAGAAGCATAATAACGAAAGAGGAGGATCTTCTATGAGAGGAAGAGGTGGTAGTAGTACCACTGATTTTTAGAATAACAATGACAAAGACAAAGACAAGCCATACACATCAGAGACAAGAGGTGGATATAGAGGACGAAGAAGTGGAGGAAGAGGAAGTGGAATGTTTACAAGAAGATGCTTTACTTGCAATGAAGTGGGTTATCAGTCCTTTAGATGTCCTAAATGGAATGAGGACAAGGGTAGAGATAGGAGAGTGAACTTGATGGAAGAAGACACAAAGAGAGAAGAACAACAAGAGCCCACTGAAATTCATCCAGAGGATGGAGAATTCTTATTGATGGGAAGAGGAAAACCATGGCATCCACAAGTGAGTATCTTCAAATCAAGTTGTTTGGTGAAGGGTAAGGTATGCAATCTCATCATTGATTCAGGAGCAAATAATAATCTAGTTTCTTATGAAGATGTTCATAGGTTACACTTGAAAACATTTCAGCATCCTAGACCATATTATGCCACATGGGTGGGTAAAGATCATAATATTTTGGTGAGAGAGAAAGTCTGGATTGAATTTTCAGTAGGAGGCTATAAGGATAATGTTTTGTGTGATGTAATGGGCATGTCATGCGGACATTTGATTCTAGGAAGACCATGGAAATATCTAAGAAAAAAAATTCATGATGGACATGCTAATTCATATCTAGTTCACAAGAATGGTTTCACATACAAAATGCTACCCTTAGAATTCATGAAAGGGAAAATATACTGATGTGTTTTGGACAAAGGATCAATGTGGCAAAGCAAGGTAAAAATAAGTATGATACTGGTTCGAATGGCATGGATAAGTTGCAGGTTTGGGAAAGACAGGACAGTCCAAAGAGTAGAGGACTAAGTGAACATAATTTTGTGTTGATTGGGACAGTGAAGTGTCCCATTGATGGAAAAGTGAATGATGATATTGGTAGGAGGCAGGGTTACCTTGACTCACACAAGGAGTCACAAATTCAGGCATTGTCAAGAAAACATTGTCACCCACAAATACATTCAACCCATTGACATTTTTCTTCTAATTTTTGTGTATGAATGTAGGTTGGAGTAGTGTGAGAAGGAAGGTTACTTTGGGGAACTTCTGGATCCCTAAGCATCAGATTGATTACAGGTTTGCAAAGAGGACATGATGAGAAACTCTTGGAAAAAGAGTTTCCATAAAGGCGAGGAGTATGGTACAGGGGCACCAAGGATGATCAATCAAGCCATGAAGACCAAAAAGATACCCAATCTACTCAAGGAGGATCAAAGGATTCAAGAAGAAAATTAGAGAACAAAGCAAATCAATTAGACAATACTAAAGCCTATAATGGCTTTTGACTCTATGTAATAGGAAAAATCATTAAAAGTTGTTAGAAGTCCTAAAAGGACTAAATCTTGATTGTAAAATGGACCATTAGTGTCCAAGGGTGTCTTAAGGTAGTTGAATATTGCAGAAGTGTTAAAATTAGTCTCCTAGGTGTTGCAAAACCTTTGGAGTTCTTAGTTTCAAATTAATAAGGTTTTAAAAACATTTTCATAGCTCAAAATTTAAAATATTTAACACATAACAGCTAGTTAGCCATTTGGGAGGGAAGTTAAGGATTTAATGTAAAAAAACTCAACTAATCCCTCTAAATGATCATGAGAGGTTGGGGAAGTTGAGATTTAGTTTTATATTTAAGATTGAGCCCATTGTATGGGTACACAGAGTTCAGGAGTGTACAGGCAACAAGTGAACAATTCAATAAAAATAATATTTCTCTCATTTTGGGTGTTTCGATGTGTGAATACATGTGAATTTTGTTTGAATGAATCCACAAAGGATCCAATACACATTAGAAGGAATCATTGCAGATTTTTGGATGGTTTAAGAACTATTTTGAATGATTGTCCTTTGAAAATAGCGTGATACCATTGTATGGTATGGTTTCATTTGTTGTGTTGAGTTAGTTTCTTGAGCATAGACCATTACATGGACTCAAAGGCGTAGAATCCATGGAGTGAGACTTATTTAACAATTTATTATAGTTTCCTAATAGTGCATATGCAGAGATAATAAGAAAGAATGATCACAGTTTGGAGAAAGTGTAAAAGTTCAAAAATGAGGGTTGTAGAAAATGCAGTCTAATGCTATGTCAATATCTTGGGATTGAACAGTTGGATTTTTATGTGATTTGGAAAGAATGAAGAAATCCTAATTGCGCACAAACTTACCGAAGGGATTGAAGAAATTCGATCAAGATCTAAAGTTAGTATGACTGTCCACAAGTCTATCTAGAGGGAAGCAAGGTGATGTATTTTGGCTTATTTGTTTTCTAAGATTGAGTTAATGAATAAAAATGATATAAGAGGTTGTAGATTTCTATGATTGGTTGTTCCAAGGTTGTTTTGAGTTATTTTTTTGGGGATTACAAGTATCTTTGTTTTTTCTAAGAAAAGAACAAGAGTTTACGAAGATTTCTCAAGACTGAAGTGTTGGGTGCTATTGTATACCCATTAACCATATGAATCCTTTATAATCTAGTATAAATAGACCTATTCTATCATTATTTGTCATTGGGGAGAGTGAAATCATAATTGGAGTCTCTTGGAGCACCTGGTGGGTTCTTGAAGGATAGTTGAAGCATTAAGTTTCTTGGGTTGAATCATTTCACTTATTGAAAACCTTGTCCACCACCCTTACCATCTGCATCACTAACAACAATCAATCTAGGGAATGTAAGAAAGGAATAATTTTGTTTGAAATGGGAAGTAGTGGTTTTTAGAAGAAGGGTGTTGATTTTATTTGGAAGAAATAGAGGCCACTAGAAGTGGAAAAACAATGGAAATCTTTCATTTATTAGTGGTATATGCGGCGAGGGTTTCCAGAAAAGTATTTAGAAGAAAAGTAAAGTCCTATCACTGTAAAATAACATAGAAATGACTCAGTAAAGAATAGAAGAGTGAAAGGAAGAACTCACAACAACAAAGAAGGTATCAAATTAAGAAGAGTCCCAATAACCTTCCATAGAAAATAATATAGGACATATTTAAATAAAGAAAGAAATTCACATGAAACAAAAACATGTGCATTAATGAATCATAGGTCTTTTAAGATGGATCTTGAGTAGAAAAGATGAAACAAGGTAAAATTGAGAGAAGAATTGGGAAAAGGGATTACTGAATAAGATATAGAAGCAGGGTGGACCAATGGTTCATATGACTCTTCTACAAGAACATAAACACAAGGAAATAAGAAAGAAGGATCTGGGTATTATATTTTTGAAAGAGGTACTCATTAATAAAACTCAAGATCTAGGAAAAAAGGACCTCATATGTAAGTTTTGGATCTTATCCCTCTAAAGAACTGATTTAATCAAATCAGATAATGAAAATTCAACATAAGTGAAAGATGCATTTCCATTAGATCATGTTCAAGGTTTATTTATTATACTTTCAAATTCAAAATAAATATAAAAGAGTTAGTTTTTGGAAAATAAATGTTGGTTTTACTATAGTTCTAGCCACCATATGTAGCCATGGACTCCTAATTTTTGAATAAGTAATGCCAACATTAAATTTGTTTCCTACTGGGGGTGAACCCACAATAATAAGCTACACGTTTTTGCCAACTTTGACACTGAAATTAATATTCTAAGAAAACAATTCACATACAGACACCTCTTGCCACTAAATTTTTACAAATTTGAAGATTAGGTAAATTAGAGTCTTTTAGAGATTGAGTGTAGATTCTTTATATATATATTATAAAAAAAATTGAATTGATTTGAATACATTTTTCTATCTCCCTTGAAAACTAGTTTTTTTTTTAGTTAACAACATTTTTAAAGAGTGACACTCACTTATTCAAGCATAATTTAAAAAAAAAAGACACGAATGTGATTCTTTTGAATTTAGTTTTGTAATATCCATATATAATGTTTTCAATTTTTTACATAACTTCATCCTCAGTATTTCATGTGTTATTATGGTTTGAAGTTGAGTTAACTATAATGTTGACATATGTTCATTTATTCAATTATAATTTGTTGTGTATGTTTCCAATTAAAATAATAATAATTGTTAGAAAGAGGACTTCAATACCTACTGTGTACATATTTCTCATTTTTTTTTTTACTTGTTTACTATTTTTCCATAAGCGTTGAACATAGAGGTTGATGTTTGGTGAGAAAGCTATGTTTAGTTAATCTAAAAAAATGGTTAATAATAAATTCAATATTTATTAAAATCATAACCATTGGAAAACTCATCCTGTGTACTAATATCATATATTTGGGTTTTTCAATATGTTTACATTTGAGCACTATATTTGAGCTCCGAGGCTAAAAAACTATAGAAAATAGGAGACCTTTGGAGGATCATTTTTGACAAGGGGTTTCGATAAAAAGGTTATTTTATCTAAAACAAGGGGGTTCTATCAAAACCCCTTTCTATCAAAAGTTAACAGGATAAATTTTAAAATCCCACTAAATTGTGATAAAAAAAATGGTAGTCAACTTTCAACAGAAACTTCTATCAGCGAATTTATTGTTTTATTTTGTCTATAAACATGTTCATATAAATAAATATATATTTTTTTAAATTTATAATTATCAAATTTGAAGGACAATTCACATTTTTCACAAGGAAGACATTTTGAAGTGCATTTTTTTGGTGTGGAATTTTTAAAGAGATTTTTTTTCAAAGGAAAGAGATGAGAAATCAAAGTACAATGGTACAAAAGTCTTCACAAAATTATTCACCTAAAAGGGAACAAAGACATAATGATTAAGATCTCTCTCTCTCTCTCTCTCTCTCTCTCTCTCTCTCTCTCTCTCTCTCNTATATATCTCTCTCTCTCTCTCTCTCTCTCTCTCTCTCTCTCTCTCTCTCTCTCTCTCTCTCTCTCTCTCTCTCTCTCTCTCTCTACTTTTTTTTGTGTTTGTGTTTGTTTTTGTTTTGTGTGTTGATTTTTATCAAGAAAATGGAGGATAAGGGGCAGCCCAAGTTCAAGAAACTCATGTTAGAGAAGGGTCAAGATAGATTCCTTATACTGGTATGCATGAGAATATGAATCTAGCTCAAAGTGTGAAGATAAATATTAATTATAGAAACCTAGATCATTTAATTGAAATGGATATAGAGAAATTGAGATATTACACCGAAAAACCTCCACATACTAAGACGAGGACATTGAATAAAAAGTCAAAGGAAATAATTTCTTAACTTGAGAATCGTGATACACTTGAAACATGCCAACTATTATGAATTTGACTTCTAAATGATGAGTTAAAAGAGAAATTGAAATTATTGGGTGTACATACAAAATTCAAAAAGAGAAAATTGTCTAACCAAAAAAAAGATATTGTTCAATGTGTTAAGGATGGTTTGGGGTTCCATTGTTAAAAAATCTAGATCTGCAGATAAGGCCATTTAAAGAAGAGTAATATTGAGATTTATTTTAAATAAAAACATGTCCCAAAAATGACAAATATATTCACTTTCATCTCAGATCGGGTGTAGTAGAAATAAAATATCACATTATGTGAAAAGGAGAATCAATTTGGATGATGGTAAGTTAGAAGGAAAACATGAATAATGTGTAGAGCTCCTCGCTCTTATAGGATTAAAGGAGTTAGGAACTTAATCAGTATATTTTGGAATAATGATACTCATCCTTCATCAAATATACAAGATTTTATCATGCATAGGATTGGGCCTATGGAATATTTTCTACATAAAATTTTTTTTTTTGACACTCCACAACATGAATTGTATCTTTCATTTTGTAACTTAAATTCCAACATAAAAATTGGACAAACAATGTTTGAAATATTAACGCAATATTATGTGAAGACAAACAAAGCTTTTTAAACTTTTTGTTGTAAATATAGTATCGAATTTGATCTCTAATACCAAGTGTTTCGAAAGATGAAAGAAGAAAGCGATGGTTTTCAAAATGCTCTCATTAAATGACTAATGCAGTTCATATCATCAATCTTATGTGACAAATTAGATGATCATGCAATAGGGGAAGTAGATTGCATAATAGGAACTTGTGAAATATGTGGTAATTTAGCTAATTTCCCTTTGGGAAATATATATATTGACATGAAAAATATGGTAAAATGTAAGAGTTACAACTACATAAATATTGAAAATAAAATTGGGAAAGAATCCTCAGCGTTAGAATATGTAGAAGAGGAGATACATGCTAGAACCTTTATGTAGAATATTTGTAAATTGATTCGGTCATATATATGTCATGGTTTTTTTTATTAGTAGCAAGAACAACACTTCCAAATACTAGGAGACACTTTCCCATCTAGAAAAAATGAGCAGTTGTTGAATTTATAGAAAATTACTCTTGTGTTCATAAAATTTAGCTTCAAGAAAAATACTACTTTACAAAGTAGGTCACTATTATGGTCCAAGTGTGTTATCGACATGCACAATTAGATCTGGATGGTGTTGAAAGTACATATGAAGAATAGGCCATTCAAAATGAATATAAATTTTAAAATAGTGAGGATAAAGAGCATGACACACATTTTGTGGAAGATTGCTTTAAATTTTTTTTGTATATTTGGAAAAATGAGGAATGAAATTTTAAAATCATTATATATGGACAAATTAATGTGAAACACAATCCAAATCATCATGTTCATTTAATGCACTATGTAGATATCATCAATACCTAAAGATACCACACGTTTGGAGTTTTTTTTAGAGTGGACATGGAATGGGTGAGCATGATGGTGTAAGAGCTTACAACAAAAATTTCTTATAAAATTATCAAATGGATTATCATTGATATAGTATAAAATGCATATGGTGTAGTGGAATGGTGCAAGATGCACTTTGGAGTTTTGAATGAGGTTAGTACATCATAAAGATTGGATCGAGTTATACCATATAGAGTGTTATGGTAGATATCAGCTATGCACGATCTTTTCCAATTTGATTTTGTTTTAAGTTTTCAAATTATTTTATAAAATTTATATACATTATATATATTTAAAAATGTATGTTTTATACAGTAAATTTTGCACCCTGCCAAGCGCGTGAGCCTAGCAATATAATCTAACATGAGAATCACTTCTAGGTTGTGGTAACTCTACTAAATAAAGTGAAGCCTATGGGTTATAAGCCAGTTTCCTCTTGGATAACAACCTAATATTCTCTTGAACATGAAAATAAACTTGGAAGGAAAAGGGATAGAAGGAAAACTTGGAAAGGAAATGACTGAAAAGAAAATTATCCTACTAGGTGATACACCAAAGCTAACATGAATCATAACACATTGACCAAAATAGAATGAAGATTATTAGATCTAATAGAACGCAATCTTTCTAATTAGGATTGCATAAGTATTTAACATAGAGGTCGGAAATGAAAAGAGGTTATTCAAGGAAAGGAATGATTTCACAAGAAATAACTTTACCAAGTAAAAAGACACAAACTATGACTTGCAAGTAGATATTCACTCCAACAAATAGGCACATGAATGAGACAAAATAACCATAGATGAAAAAAAAATTGACAAGATTATCTAAATCAAATCACACACAATAGTGCACAAATATGCTGAAAGAAAGAAAGGCTCTGGAACTCCAATATTTCTCTAATATAAGCCACTATATTATATTGAATAAGAGAAGTACAGAAAAAGGAAAAGCTTGAGGGCTAATAAAATGCCATAGAAAGCTCTTACATAATTTGGAATTCAATGAGAAGTTACAACAAAGAAAACTTTAGGGCAGAGAAAATTCCATAGAAAATCTCGCATCTTCTACAAAACTACTAAGCTCTAAAAGCTTCTAAAGCTACTTATATACATGCTCCTTTAGTACACATGCTCAGGAATCAATCCATAGACCATAATTAGGGTTTATTAGATATTACATAGATAATGTCAAACATTAAGAATTTCAAATAAGCTCATCAATGCATCCTAGAAATATCTCAAAAGATGAGATCTGGTCATGAATGCACCTCCCATCACCATAAATTTTATTCGAGAAGTCAGATCAACCCATCACTCTATTTGTATCCTGAAAAACCATGCCACCGCCATGGAGCTCTGAGAATCAAATTTTGAATTTTTAAATATTTAAATATAATGGTCATAGGTGGTGTGGGTACTTGCATCAATGGCCGAAAAAATACCTGATCTCCTATTTAAAACATAGCAGCCAATCTTGATCTTTGATTCATGACACTAAACTCATGTTTTAAATCACCTTTAACCCTGGTGTATGGAATTCTTCATATCGCTGAGTTGCTGAACCTTTTGATTAACTCTGAGTTTTTAATGAGATTCCATGACCACCAAAGTATTAGACCCAAGATCTATGATCTGCGCTTAATCTCCAAACCATAGAAGAATATTCCATATCCTTATGAGAATAAGTAACCATCGCGAGATAAAAATATGATCAACGATGCAGATTCAATCTTCACTAACTCTGTGATTTACTTTACTTAACTCTTTTAACCTTGGTTCATTCAAAGATTCAATGACTAGAGACATCTCACAATCTCTACTCATTTGGTCTAACCATGGTCATCTTGCAAAACTTTATGCACATCACACGATAAGATCAGAATCAACGACCCTTGTGAAATATCAATGACTTAAGAGGATATTCCCTTAAATTATGAGATCACGAGACCAAGGAAAAATGCAAAGTCTTTGAGTAATATGGAATATTCTATTCCCTTTGTGTGACTAAGAGATAAACAAAGGAGATAAATGTGCACATGACTTATTAAGCACTTAAATCGATCAGAAAAGTAATGAAGAATTAGAACATGCTATCAAAAACTAGGGTTTTATCATGAAATTCTTAGGATTTTTTGCACTTAGGTCTTTTTCCATGAATAAGGGTAAAAAAACACCTAGCAAAAATAGAGAGAATGAGAGGAAGACCTAGAAACAATATAGAATCATACAAGCTAGGCTCTACTCTTATGGGAGCCTCATTTTTCTCTACTTGTAGCCAAAATTCATATGATAGGAAATTTGGTTAAAATTATGTCTAACTTGGTTTTTTGAAATGTTGTGAAGGTGTGGATAGAAGATAAATTCATGGATGCAAGAGGGTAGATAAATAAGATCCTTGCATTTTGTTATGAGTGCAGATAGTCACATGTGATCATTATACATTAGGAGTTACTCATCCTTTTGTTTTGACTAGATTTTTTGGGTTATGATGAATGCAACAACCAGGAATGTGGATATGTTACTCCATGGAATTTGGTGTCACTAAATGTTACTGATACAAATGATGAAGATGAGGATGAATGCTTCTAGGAAATTCCATTGATTTATGACCATATTTTACGATTGATCAAAATTGGTATGTATAACTTCATGTTCAATCTATAAATTTATGTACATGTAAATACATATCTACTATTAGAAAAACTGAGAAGAGGGGTGAGTCAGTGACATAGGAGTCTATATTGAGCACAAAAAATACTGGAAGGAAGGAGGAATGAAACCAGGGGGAAGGACAATGGAAAAAAATAGGGAAAGGACTATATACAAACAAAAAGAACTACCTATGCAAAGAACTTCGAGGAAAGAAATAAACTAACCTAGAAAGAAGGAAGAAGCAAGAAACTAATTACAAATTTGGACAAACCTCAAAACAAGGTTTTAGTTGAAAACCAATGACAAATAATGGAAATTCCTCTCCTTCAAGATTTGATAGTTGAAATGCATTATGTTCCTTGCACTTGGTGATTACAAATGGAACTCCCCAAAAGGATTCAAACTTTGTATGTCCTCCAGGCCTAGATCTGAACTCATTCCATTTGATGACAATATCACCAGCATTGAAGTTCCCAAATCTGGCTCTTTTGTCAAAGCTCTTCTTAGATTTCACTTGTTGAAATTCAATAGACTACATGGACTTGTATCTAATTTCTTCCAACTCCATGAGTTGAGCATACCTAACCTATAGAGGGTCTCCCTCTTCAAATAGGACAAGTTGGGTTGCAAGGTCCAAAGCTGGAAACTCTATTGAAATGGACAACTTAGCTCCTTTTCCATATACTAACATGTATGGAGAGTTACCAATGATCCTTTTGGGAGTGATTCATGTCTAACCATAAGGCATACTTTAGTCTAGAGTGCCAATCTATTTGATTTTTTTGCATATTCTTCTTAATTATTCTTATCAGGTTCATATTTGTAGAATATGCTAAACCATTACCCTTAGGGTAATGATTTGAACTAGTTTTCAGGTAAAAACCATGTTTGATTTCCCATTCAGTGACTCTCAAGACTCTAAAATAAAGTACATTATCTAATATAATAGAGTCTAGGGTCCCAGATCTATGAATTATGTCATCATAAAATCTTACGAAAACACTCTCATTTTTCTTCTTTTAATGCAATAGCCTTAGTTCACTTGGTGAAGTAATCAGTAGCAGTAACTATCTATGTATGGCCTACACTGGATGGAGGGCTAATTAGGCCTACAAAGTCAATACTCCAATTTATGAAAGGTTGATCTATTTTGATTGGTTGGAGGAGCAGAGCTGCAAGTCTTTATTTTCCTGCAAACATGGCACACTTTATAAATTTCCTTATATAATCATGACTATCCTTGAAGATTGATGGCCAATAGTATCCAACCCTCATGATCTTAAAAGTAGTATTCCTAGGAGAGAAATGACCTACATAAGGTTCATCATGAAATTCATTCATGACACGTGCCACTTGTTCTAATTATATGCATCTCAGGAGAAGACCATTATGATCCTTTCTAAAGAGGATCTCACCTATCAACACAAAGGGGATAGATTGAAATCTATAATACCTTCTCTTTTTTTAATCCAAATTTGTATGATGTTCTTCTATCTTCAAGAATTGAACCATGTTATGCAACCAACCTGATGCCATAGAATGTTCTTATGTTAAATGCACAACTAAAGATGCATTCATTTGCTTAGTATTTCTTGAGATATCATCTTCTGTCAAATGTTCACAAAGTCCTCTTCCTCTAACTAAATTGGTGACCTCAATAAAAATTTCATATTCCATGACTCTAGTGATCCAACCAGCCCTTTTCTCATTTAGATCCTTAGAAAGTGGGAACTCCTTTGTACTTGGATGAGTGACTCTTAATTGCACCTTTTTGTGAGTTAATAGATGTCTAAATTTTTTTAGGCTCTTCACTATAACAAGTAAATGTTTCTCCACAAAATAATATATTTTTTCATATTATTTGAAACCTTTTTTAAAGAAAGAAATAGGTTTCTACAATCCCTCAAAGTTTTGCTAAGTTAACATTGCAGATATGACATCAGAGCCTCCATAGGCATACAAAATGAAATATTTTCTGAAATTAGGATTCAAAATGGTAGGAGCCTCTGTCAAAGCCTCTATAAGGGATTGAAAACCATCCTTTCCTTCTTTTCTCCAGAAAAAGAGTACATTCTTTGTTAAAATTTGTGTCAAAGGCTTCAAAAGGTCTGCAATGTTAGGCAAAAAATGCCTGACAAAGTTAATCTTTCCAATGAAGGATTGAAGACTTTTCTTGTGAGGTGGTAGGGGTAATTATAGGCTAGATAAAATCCTCTCAAGGTTGACTATAATTCCTTCTTGGATACAATATATCTCTACAGTTTCCCTTCATGGAGTGAAAACACATATTTCTTGGGATTAAGAAAGATCCCAAATTCCCTACACCTTTAAAATATTATCCTCAAATGTTTGATGTGGTCTGTTGCATGTTTACAATAGACAATTATATCATCTAAATAGACTAGTAAACACTTGTACATGAGGATTTTAAAGGCCATATCCATTTTCTTTTCAAAAGTAGCACCTACATTTGACAAACCAAAAAGTATATTCTGATAAGCGATGGTCCCCCATTTGGTTGTAAAGGTAGTCTTATATTGATCTTCTTTATGAACCAAGATCTTATTATAGTCTGACTAACCATCCAATAGTGAGAAGTATTCTGATCTAGAGACACATTATAGAATTTTCTACATAGATGGCAAGGGATGACAATCTTTAGGGATGTCCTATTAAGGACCCTAAAGTCAACACATAGTCTCAACTCCCCATTATTTTTCCTGAAAAGAACAAGGTTGGAAACCCAACTACTATGCTTTATGGGGTAAATGATGCCACTCTCTATTAATTGGAGGACTTCCTTTTGCATGAGTGGCTCAAGTTTGGGGTTGAGAGGCCTTTTCTTCTGTCTAACTGGCTTGGGATTTGTCTCTAATTTAATTGAATGCTAAGAAAGTGTTGGATCGAAGCCTTTGAGGGATTCATATTGCCAAGAAAATATGTCACTAAATTCTTGAAATAATTCAGCATAAGCCTTTATATCTAAATCAATATTAACATTTCTAAAATTCAAGATTTTACCTGGCTCCAATTCAAAGTCAACATAGTGTTCTTGTTGAACTACCAAGATTTTTTTGTTCTTCTTTGTTTGGTCATCTTTGTTAAAGATAGATTCTAGGGTGACAAGACCTTTAGGAATCTTATTTGATTTAAGTTGTACCACTTGATCGCCATAGATTTGGATCAATCTATCTTGATTATGATCTGAGAAAACATCCTCTTCATACAAAAACTATAGAATTTCCTCATCATTTTCAAACACTTTCCAATTAAAATCATAATCAGGAATGGAAGGCCTAACAATTACTTTGATATGATGTTGATCCATTTCCATTGAAATTATATTAGGAATTTCATATTGGGATCCAACAACAGCTAATCTATATGCATTCTTATGTAATTTTTTAGGGATAGCAATAATGTTGAGAGCATCAAAATCTTTAATTGCATCCCAAATTCGATGCTTGTATGCTCTCATTGTATCATTTTTGGTTGCACTTATCCCTGTCAATTGGCTGACTACCAGCTCACTATCACCCTACACTTTTAGGGCTTCAATCCCCCTCTTTCTAGCCCACTTTAATCTATTCACTAGACTCTCATATTCAGTAGTGTTACTAGTGCAAGAAAGTATAAATTTAAAAGCTGTATAAAACTTCTCCCCTTTGGAGAGACTAGCATAGAACCAAAACAAGAGCCATGTCTACTTCTAGCACCATCAAAGAATAGCTCCAAAACTTGATTTCTTTGATCATGTGATTCAGTGTCTACCTTAAAAATGTTTGGCTCTATGAATCCATTTTCTTGTATCAAATAGTTTCCCAAACCAGCATCCCAAAGAACATTGGCTTGGGCCTCTAAAGGTCTTTCAGCCTCCAATTCATCTTGATACATATCTAGGATATTTTCTATCTTAGTGTTTTTTTCTCTGATGATTGGAAAGTCATTACTGTCAAGGGCAAGACAATTGTTATTGAGAACATTGGACACATAAGGTTCTATATGTTGTGCTGCCAATGATTGAGACTTGATGGTAACCTTGGTTCCATACCTAGTATGGAAAAGAATGTGAGACCAGTAAGAGAAAAGATAGCCTCCTATCTTGGCTATGAATTCCCTTGATAGACATATGGAAAATAGAGCAAGGAGATCTATGATGTAGATGTCAAGTATGATAGAGAAATTGGGGCTTGAATGTAGGATCAAGCTTGTATCCTTAGCTACAGCTACACCTATGGTGTTTACTGAGGAACCATCAATATGTGTTACCTTCTTTTGGAAAGGTTCATATTTAAGTCCCAATTGGTCAACTACCTTCTTGGGAATGACATAACTAGTAGCCCCACTATCTAGCATAAAATTATATACTAAATATTTTCCAATAATTAATGATACATAAAAGGGAGGTTGTTTTAGGTTCCTACCTTGAGTGGCATCTGCCTTGGAGCTACTACTTAGAATATTATTTTCTTGATCAACATTGACCAATACTTGCTTAGCAACATAATTTGTGGCTTGCTAAGGAGTTGTCACTTCACCCATAGCCTTCTTCAAAATTTTAGGCCGACCTGGAATAGCCAAAGAGTCCCACATAGACATAGTGACATTCATCATCTTCATGTTTTCTACAATGTTGAAGGGCGTTGTTGTGTATACTCTTTGGTGTGCTATCACTATTATGGGCTCAACCTCCTTTGGAGATTGAATCTCCTTGACTAGAATGGTGGGAGACTTCTTTAGTATGGTAGGACCAAATGGGTGTGCTATCCTTGTAGATGTAGTAGCTTTAGCTCCATCCACTATTCACTCCATGTCTTAAGCACTTCTTTTAGACCAAGTGTTTACTGCAATTGGGGACTCACCATTCACTCCATTGAAATCCTGCTACTCCCAATTAAAGAGAGAAGTCTCATTAGGTTGTGCATTTTTTGAGGAAATGATCCACTAGAAGAGGCCTCTGATTTGGTATATGAAGAATTTTGTACCATTAGTTCTTGGTTCATCCACCCTTTCGCAAGTAGCCTGATTGTGGGGTTGATTGCAAGGAAAACACCATTCATTTTCTGAGACCAGATTGTTCTGAGTCAGAAATATATCTCTAGTTGGATTTTTAGAGTTAAGAGGCATGGGATTATAAGGTTGGAATGAACTTTGATTGAAATTATGCCTTTGACCTTGGTAGTTCCCTTGATATGGTGGCCTATTATGCTGATTAAGATTGTCCCTGATTTTGATATTGTTGGTTGGGACATTGATTTTGTGGCTAAAACGGTTGTCTATTCCCTTGGTTTTTTTTTTAATACTAGTCAACTCATTGCTCATGGTTTGTAACAACTTCTTCATTTCTTGTTGATTGTTTCTAAATTCAAGTAGCTCTTGAGAGGGGCATGTTTTGGATTCCTCATAGCTAATACTAGCTTGAGGTGCTACTATAGCGGGTATAGGAGAATGTGGAGGGATGCTCAAAGGCATGTTTGGTTGGATGTTAGAAAAAATAGGCATGGGTGGCCTTGGGCATATCATACATGCTTGGATTAAACAATTCTCAGCTCTGACCGCTATGTCAAAAGCTTGAGGTAACAAGGTACCTCCCATGGATTGAATCATGAATGAGATGTTTCTATTCATAAATTTCAATAATTATAGGAAGGAATGGTTAGTTGAAGGCATTATTGAGATAGGAATACTATTCCATGTCTTGAAGAACCTATTGTTAAAGTCTGTCATTACTTCTTGACGAGCTCTCCTTATGGTTGTGAGTTGCTCAACCAGAGATAAATAATCTAATTTATCCTCAAAATAATTTATTAATGATTCACCTAATGTATTCCATGAATCAATGGAACCAACAGTTAAGGTTATAAACCATTCTAAATCCTTACCTTTGAAAGAGGAGTCCACTAGCTTGGTAGCAGCATCTTCTTCAGTAATATTATGTACACTACAAATGGTAGCCACATCTCTTATGTGCTCACAAGTCATTGTCTATCCTTCACCTGTTAAATCAGGTAGAATTTTAAGTGCTGCTAAGGACACATCATGATCTTGAGAAAATTTTAAAGGACTCCCTTGGTTGAAGGGTATAAAGGCAAACTGTTTATCCATTGCAAGAACTGTGATTTGCTAAACAAAAACTATGTGGATTGTATTTGAATTGAAGAGTGGAGCTGAATCTTCTTGTATCTCTCTAGTTAGAGATCTTCCTCTCCTTATCAAATGGAAAATAAAAGGTCTTAATTATAAGGTAGGTGGTGTAGATTGTACCCTCCTTGTAGAGGATTCTCTTTGACATGATCTGCAGTAATTTCTTTTTAGAGGAAGCTACAAGAAATCATAAGGCTTTGAACTTCTTTTTCTATCTTTCTCATAAACTTTGAACAAGACTGGACCTTTTTATTTAAACCAATGGAGCTGCCAGATATGCTTTGAAAAGAACCTCTTTAGGTTAATACAATGAAATCAACACATCAAAGATAACATAGTCTTCCAAATAAACTTGTTTTTGGTGTCCCACTAGGTGTGCCAGAATTGTTATACACTAAATTTTGCACCCTACCAAGTGTTTCAGCCTAGAAATATAGTATAACATGGGAATCACTTCTAGGTTGTGGGACCTCTTCTAATTGAAGTGAAGCCTCCAGGTTGTAGGCTAGTTCCTCTTGGATAATCGCCTAATCTTCTCTTGAACATGAAATTAAACTTGGAAGGAAAAGGGATAGAAGGAAATTTTTGAAAGGAAATGATTGAAAAGAAAATTATCCTACTAGGTGATACACTGAAGGTAACAAGAATCATAACATAGTGAAAAAACTAGAATGAATATTCTTAGATCTAATAGAACACAATCTTTCTAAATAGGCTTGCATAAGTATTTCACAAAGAGGTTTGAAATGGAAAGAGGCTATTCAAGGAAAGAAAAGATTTTATAAACAATAACTTTACCAAGGAAATAGACACCAACTATGACCTACAAGAAGACACTCACTCTAGAAAATAGGAACAAGAATGAGACAAAATAACTAGGGATGCACAAAATCCACAAGATTATCTAAATCAAATCACACACAATAGTGCACAAAGACACTAAAAGAAAGAAAGGCTCATGAACTCCAAGATTTCTCTAATATAAGCCACTATATTATATTTAGTAAGAGACATAAAGACAAAGGAAAAGATTGAGGGAATAAAAATGCCATAGAAAGGTCTTACATAATCTGGAATTCAATGAGAAGTTACAATAAATAACACTTGAGGGAAGAGAAAATGCCACAAAAAATCTTGCATCTATTGAAAATTTACTAAGCTCTAAACACTTCTAAAACTACTTATATGCATGCTCCTCTAGCACATAGGCTTAGGAATCAATCCATCGATTAGAATTAGGGTTTATTAGATATTACATAAACAATGTCAAACCCTAAGACAGTCAAATATTATCAATAATGGATCCTAGAAATATCTCAAAAGATCAGATCTAGTCATGAATGCACCTCCCATCACCCTAAATTTCATTAGAGAATTTGGCTCAACACATCCCTCTATCTGTATCTTGAAAAACCACACCACTACCACGGAGCTCTGAGAATCAGATTTTGAATTTTTAAATATATGAATATAATGGTCACAGGTGGCACAAGTACTCACATCAATGACCTAGAAAATACCTGATCTCCTATTTAAAACACAACCATCAATCTTTATCTTTGATTCATGACACTAGCCTTAAATCATGTTTTAACTCACCTTTAACCCTAGTGTATGGAATTCTTCATGTCACTAAGTCGCTGAACCTTTTCATTAACTCTAATTTTTTAATGACATTCCATGACCACCATAGGATTAGACCCAAGATCTATGATCTGCGCTTAATCTCCAAACCATAGAAGAATATTCCATTTCCTTACGAGACTAAGCCACCACTGCAAAATCAAAACATGATCAACGGTGCATATTTGATCTTCACAAACTCCAAGATTTACTTTACTTAACTCATTTAACTTGGGTTCATTCAAAGATTCAGTGACTAAGCATATCTCGTAATCTCTAATCATTGGGTCTAACCATGGTCATCCTGCGATACTTTCTACACATCACATGATCAAATCAGAATCAACGACCCTCATGAACTCTCGATGACTTAAGAGGATATTCCCTTCACTTCTAAGCTCACATGACCAAGCTAAAATGCAAATTTGTAGAGTAATATAGGATATTCTATTCCCTTTACGTGACTTAGAGATAACAAAAGGAGTTGAATTTTCACATGACTTATTAATCACTTAAGTCACTCAGAAAAGTAATGAAGAATTAGAACATGCTATCAAGAACTAGGGTTTTATCATGAAATGCTTAGGGTTTTTGCACTTAGGTCTTTTTCCATGGATAAGGGTAAAACATGACCTAGAAAAAATGCAGAGAACAAGAAGAAGACCTAGAAACAATGTAGAATCATACAAGCTAGGCTCTACCCTTGTGGGAACCTCATTTTTCTCCACTTGTAGACAAAATTCATATGATAGGAAATTTCAGTAACAATATGTCTAACTTGGTTTTTTAAAATGTTGTGAAGGTGTGGATATAAGATAAATTTGTGGATGCAAAAGGGTAGAGAAATAAGATCCCTGCATTTTTTTATGAGTGCAGATTGTCACATGTGGTCATTATACACTAGGAATTACTCATCTTTTTTTTTTGACTGGATTTTTGGAAATTTCAATGAATGCATCAACTAGGAATGTGCATATGTTAGTACATGGAATTTGGTGTCACTAGATGTTACTAATAAAAATGATGAAGATGAGGATGAATTCTTTGATAAATTTCCATTAATTTCTACCGATTATGACCATATTTTAGGATAGATCAAAATTAGTACGTATAAGTTCATGTTCAATCTATAAACTTATGTACATGTAAATACATATTTACTGTTAGAATAACTGAGAGGGGGGGGGGTGAATTAGTGGCCTTGAAATAATTCCAAAACTCCAACCAAAACCTTATATCTCAAATATAATACCCTTAGTTATTTTTAGTCCATCAAGATGTATGCCTTAAGCAATTATAGCAAATATAAAATGCTCAGTAAGATATATTGTTTATCTTTTCTAGATGTTACCGAGTAGCAGTATTTAAACTTTGTGGTAACCAACCAATCCAGTATCACTAATGTGTAAAGAAAAATATCAAAGAAATGAAATAAATACACATTTGACACAGATTTTAACGTGGAAACCTTGTTAAGGGAAAAAAACACCTAGGACTGGTAACCCAAAATTTTCACTCTTTCGAAGTGAGCTCAGTGAAGAGACAACCCTATTAAAGGATACAACACACTGTTAAGTGCGACCTTGTTAGAGGATTTAAAACTAACAGTTTGTATTTTGACCTTGCACTCACTATATTTTCAACCATAAAATCTTTTGATACTCTTGAGTATCTAAATACAATAAGGATTGTTAAATCCCACTCAGTTAAGAGATTTTCTGAATCAATGGTTAAACTAATACAGTAAATGATCTTTTCAAAACACAATTTTAACTTGCAGATATTCAAGTCTATTGTTAGTCCAATAATACCTCTCTAATCAATATGATCTTCAGTTCCTTTGCTCTCTTTCTTTCTTCCTTCTACTTTGTGAATTCTCTATCCCCTGTTTCTCGGTGTCTGCATAATTTCTTGGCTATGTTATTCAGCCTGTATGATCAGAACTGCATGAAGACTTCTATCTTCACTGGAATTATATTTAGCATTCCTCATTTCATTATGAATTTCTTGTCTCTATATATAGAGATGATTTTCTATTCATTCTCCTTATTTTGGTCATAGATCACTTCTTTATCTGTAAAGCTCACCATGCTTTCTTTAATGTGTAAATCCCTCCTTCAATTTTATTCCACAAATCTCTCCATGATATCTTGGAATAAAACGTGCTTTAAATCTCCTTGTTTTCTTTAGTTCAACTGATCATTGGAAATAAAACAATTAATCAGTCAATCTAAATATATCTCCTACCAGCTAAGTATTTTTTTCATTCTTGAAATTCAGTTCTGATCGGTCATCAACTTCAGTTAGCTCCGTCATTGACTCTAGTTGTGCTTGGTAAATAGATCTTTCTTGATAACCACTTACTCAGTTACTGCGATGCTTGGTATACATTGTGAACTACTCGGTGTTCATCGCCTGTCAGTATGAATTGCATGTCAGTGTTTATTGTCACTTAGTGTATACATAACTTTTATGTTTTACTAACAACATAAAATTTGTCTCTTCAGTATCTTAATGTTTATGACAATATGTGTATAAACAATCAGACTATATCAAGTTGACATCAATGAAAATACAATACATTAACTAATTTAATGTCTTTCATTCTCTTTTTGCATCTCGATGATCATCAACTTATCATCTTCAAACATTCAATCACTTACAGTTCATCAATATCTCCATTTGGGATTGATGGGAACATACTATGAAATATGTAGTATAAAACATTCCATAACATACCAAACTTATTTTTCTATAACCAATTCAAATATCTAACTCTTGGTAAGCTCTTCTAGCTTAGATTTGATTCTGCTATGTGCTCTCCCTTCCTTCATTCCCTTCAATGGATAGGTGTAGAAATTTTTTCTTCTGATTATGTCTCTCCCTTTTTTTGTAGAATCTTTTCTCCCTTTTTTGGATAGAAATGTAGTGTTTAAATCTTTCCAATTCTCTCCCTTTGATATATGGTTACTCCGTTGAATATATCTCTCCCTTTAGATATTATTCTTCCTGATGTATATTTCATTAAATATTTCTCTCCCTTTGACATCAATGCAAAAAAAATATTCAAATCTATAGTATCCAACAATATTTTTCTATTTTTGAAGCTTTCTACCCCTTTTATGGACTAATATTTCATTGCAGTCAATATCTCAGCTTGCATCAACATGATTAATCTTCTGATAATGTGTAGGCTGATGCAGCCTCCTAGTTAGCTCAGTTACAAGTAGCCAAGGTTCAAACCCCTACTCTATTCCTCAGGTACTCAAATGTATCTTTTGGAAATGGTTTTTTGAATATGTGTCCTAGTTGTTCTTTGGATTGTGCATATTCCAGTATTACCTCTTTCTCTTGTACTTGTTCCCTTAAGTAATGATACTTAATAGCTATGTGCTTTGTCTTAGCATGCATCACATGGTTCTTTTTGATGTTTATAGCACTATTATTATCACAATAGATAATTAATGGGTCAAAATTTTCTTCATTCATACCTTTCAACAACTGCTTGATCAATGCAATGTTAGAGAAATTTGTAGCAACAGCTACATATTCTTCTTCTGTAGTTGATGAGATATGCATCCTTGCTTTTTAATTATCCATGTGACAAGTCTCTCACCCATAAATAATGCTCCTCTTGTTGGTCTATTTCTATCATCTTTCAATATATAACATTGACTTCCAAAAATTCTACAGTAACTCACATTTGGTGTGTATCCATACCATAGCTCATAAGGTATCTTATTTATATATTTCTTTAGTTAAACTCAATTTAGTGTATAGAAAAGAGTACTCATAGCTTCTCTCCAAAAATTTTCTATGATACCTTTTTTGATCATCAGTGTTCTGGAAAAATCAACAATTGATCTATTCCCCCTTTCAACAATCTCATTTTGTTGTGGTGTTCTCGGTGTAGAAAATTGTCTTGTAATCCCATTCTCATTACAAAAGTGAGTGAATTCATCAGAAATAAATTCTCCTCCTCTATCTTATCTTAAACATTTCATTTATTTTCCACTTTGTTTTTCAACTTTATCTTCAAACAATTTGAACATCTTAAATGCTTCATACTTCTCTATCAAGAACATGACAGTCATCATCCTAGAATAAATATCAATAAATAGAGTAAAGTATCTATCACCATAATAGCTCTTTTTTCTCATTGGTCCACATAATTCAGTATGGACTAACATTATAATAGCATTAGATTTAAAGGTTTTTCTCTTGAAACTAGACTTTGTCATTTTTCCTTTTTGACAATTTTTGCACAAAACATGGTCACGCTTTGACATACTCGGTAAGTCTCTTAACTCTATTTTCTTACTTATATTAACCTTGTTGTCAAAATTCACATGACATAACATTTTATGCCATAACGAAATGTCTTCATTTATATCCCATAAACAAGTGGTCTCAATATTATCAAGATAGAAAATATTACCTTTTGTTTGTTCACCAGTACCGATCAACTTTCTTGTTTCACTATAGATCTTTTCATTTTTGTTCTCAAATGCAACTCAGTTTCCTCTATTGTTTAGCTATGAAACACTCAATAGATTATGGTTAAATCCTTTCACCCAAAATTAATTTTCACATCTGATCATATTATTCAACATGATGGTTCCTTTTCCTTTAACTAGGCAAGGTGAGTCATTAACCATCCTAATTGATCCACCATTATAATATTCAAAAGTTTTAAATTTTTATTTACCTCTAGTCATGCGATGAGTACAACCACTATCAATAATCCAAACATCATTTTTGCAAACTTTAGATATGAGTGCAGTTTCAACATACCTTCCTTCATCTAAATCATCCATCATAGCAACAAATACTACCACAACCTCTTCATCAGAACCAGTAGTAGAATTTTCAGCTTTGTTCTCAACAAGGTAACAAGCCTTCTTTCCTTTGTCATTGTAATCTTGTTTATCTCTTCTGTCAGAGTGTCACTTGCTTCTATAGTCTTGTTCATCACTTATGTCATACTTCTTTTCATTAGATCTATCATTGTTTCTTTCATCCCTTTTCTTGTTAGGGCATCTAGCAGCAAATTGTCCAATTTATTTGCAATTAAAATAAATCTAATTTACCTTTATATATTCCTATACCTCTATGTGATCTCCTAGACATTAGTGCTTCAATTTCATGAAGTTATTTTTTATCACTATCACTATCACTCTCATTTCTCATAGTGTGTTTGTTACTATATCTGCTTATTTTCAGAGAAGACTTGAATGCAAACTCAATATTTTGTAAGACACTATTGTCATAATTTTTCATCTCAAATGAAATAAGTCCACCAATCAAACTATCACAAGTAAAATTGTTACTAGATACTACTCTCATTTCTTGAATTGCAGATACTCTAATAGCATAAACAGGTAGTAAGGTTCTCATAATTTTACTTACAATTGTTTCTTCCTCAATTACTCCTCCTACTCCACAAATAGCATTAACAACTTCTTTGATTATGTCACTATACTGAGTGTTGTTCTCTCCTTCTTTCATTTTTAGGTCAATAAAATTTCCTCTTATGCTTTAAGCTTTAGCTCTCAGCACATTTGCATCTCCTCCATGTACTAGCTTAAGGTTGACCCACATTTGATTTGCAAAGGTGCATTTTTTCACATCTTCAAATTTAGCATCGAAAAGTGAAGAAGCAAGTTCTATCATCATAGAATTGTGTTCATGTTTCTCCCTCAATTGATCAAAAGTCAGAGGTCCAGTCAGTGTAACATATTCAGTATCTAAGTATTGTTTTACATCATTTCCAATACCTGATAGATGAGGTCTTATCCTACTTTTCCATGATGCAAAGTTGTCCTTGTTCAGCTTAGGCAAATGCCTTTTACTCATCTTGTGATTCTTTAGCTTGAGTACCTTTAAACTTTTCTTCCAACCACCAAAGCTCTGATACCAAGTGTTAGAATAATTGAGAGGGCGGGGGGGGGGGTGAATTAGTCACCTTGAAATATTCCAAAACTCCAACCAAAAACTTATATCTCAAATATAATACCCCCATCTATTTTCCATCAATCAAGATGTATGCCTTAAGTAATCCTAAAAAATATAAACTGCTTGGTAAGATATATTGTTTATATTTTCTAGATGTTACTGATTAGCAGCATTTAAAATTAGTATTAATCGACCAATCCAATATCACTAATGTGTAAAGAAAAATTTAAAATAAATGAAATAAATACACATTTGGCACATAGATTTTAACATGGAAACCTTGTTAAGGGAAAAACCACTTGGGACTGGTAACCAAAAATTTTCACTCTTTTGAAGTAAGCTCGGTGAAGAGCCAACCCTATTAAAGGTTACAACACACTATTAAGTGTGACCTTGTTAGAGGATTTAAAACTAATAGTTTGTCTTTTGAGCTAACACTCACTATGTTGTCAACAAGAAAACATTTTGATACTCTTGAGTATCTCAAAACAATAAGGATTGTTAAATCCTACTCGGTTAAGAGATTTTCTGAATCAATGGTTAAAATGATACAGTAAATGATCTGTTCAAAATTAAACTTTAAATTTAAGATATTTAGATCTATTTTTAGTTCAATAATACCTCTTTGATCTATATTCTCTTTGACTCCTTTTCTCTCTTTCTTTCTTCCTTCTTCTCAGTGAATTCTCTCTGTCCCCTATTGCTCCATGTCTACAAAATTTCTTGGCTCTGTTCTTCAGCCTGTATGATCATATCTACATGAAGACTTTTATCTTCACCAAAATTATATTTAGCATTCCTCATTTCATAATGAATTCCTTGTCTCTTTATGTAGACATGATTTTCTGTTCATTCTCATTATTTTTGTTGTAGATCACTTCTTGATCCGTAAAGCTCACCATGCTTTCTTTAATCCGTAAAGCTCTCCTTCAGTTTTATTCCAAAAATATCTACATGATAGATGGAAATAAAAAATCTTTAAATATCCCTCTTTGCTTTAGCTGAACTGATCATTGGAAATAAAACAATTAATCAGTCAACATAAATATAGCTCTTGCCAGCTAAGTATTTTTTTCATTCTTTAACTTCAGTTCTAATTGGTCATCAACTTCATTTAGCTCGATCATTGACTCAAATTGTGCTCGGTAAATAGCTCTTTCTTTGTAACCACTGATGTAGTACTAGTATTTCTACTTAGACCTCTTCTAATGTCTCTTAGGTCAATCACTGACCTACTAGGTTTCTTCTACTAACCCTAGGCTCCTTAGGTATCTTATAAAAAGATCCTAATTTCCTTCAACTAGTAAATACTAACAAAATAGAAATCACAACTTTACAAACCTCATACTACACCCAAATTGGTCTTTCTTGCCCATTTGCACAATCTAAACCAAATGGATTCCAATCTCCACCAAATGGATTCCAATCTCCACCAAATTGAAAATGTAGCATATGAAGATGTCAACAGGACCAATTCCAACCTCTACAAACTCACTTTGTTTCAAAAACACAAACGAGCTTCAAGAACCTATGCAATTACCCCACAAATAGGGCTACAAGAAATTAGCCCTATTTGGTCACCTTTTCTGCATTATCTTGGAAAAATTTCTTAACAAGTGCCAAATAGGCTTATGATCTAGACAACCTTTTTAGAGAAACTAGAGATTTTTTAGGTTTTAGGCCCCTAAAGTGTTCATACGGTCCTTCCTACTTTCATGCCTAGAATTCAGGGTTTTAGGCCTCCTTTGCTGTCTACACAAGAAATGAACTTTCTTGTCCAACCAGATACCTCCTCACAACTTCTCCTCCTATTTGGGGGTCATCGTTTGACTCTTCTACCTTCCCACTTTCTCTAATTGAAGCTATGGATGATTTCAATCCCTCTAGCTAACTCTGCAACCTCTAATGATCCCTAGCCATGCCACCCTGTCTCGCCTAGGGAATTATCTTAAAAATAGATTACACCACTTCTAGGGCCCATCCTACTATGTACACAATGTACATGGAGTCTAATTTCATAATCCAAGATCCCGGGCCAAAGCCATAGTGGAAAAGAAAGCTAATACTCCATTTGCAAACAGTGCTCAAAACCAGACCAACGACTGGACTAAACTTTCAAGATTTTATAAAAACACTTAAAACTATTCAATATAAAAAAATAACACCAAAATAAGTTCAATAAAAACCTACATGACATGAAACAATGCATACGGAAACACTCTCAATCCATTACATTGTCTGATCACCTTGAAACACACAAATTCACACTGTTATTGCTTAACACAGTCCGTACATGAAATTTAAAAAACTTTCCAACCTTTCACAAATCCCGAGAATGGTCTTATATAGATGACCCAAACACTAAATGGTTGGTTTCAGATAGTTACCCAACCAATTTCATCGAAGATGCCAATTTCTCTTAAAACTTGTCAATGTTGTCAACGACAACATTGACAACTTTTGGCAACTTTTTGTTTTGATTGCCAAACTTTAGAAAACCCTATCCAAACTTTTCCAATCCACTAAATATGATGAAACAACATAAAAAATGACCTCTAGTCCCTCTCTTGGCTCATTTTTCCACAAAAAGCTAAAATTCCCTAATTGGGCCTAATTGGACCTAAAGGTCACCAAGGAACTAATATGACCTATCCTCCTACAAAAACTTCACACACTGGGAATCTTTGTACCTTTATTCACCTATTGGTCTAGCTAGAACCACTACATGCCAAAAAAAATAAAGAGAAAACCTTAGGTTATATTTCCACAACTAGCCTACCTAGGTGCTCCTGCACCATACTCCCCCAAAAGAAGAAGTCATGTCACTCCTGTGGACAGTAGCTCGTCTGAGATTCCCACCTTCTTGAAATATATCTTTACAACCCATGAAGCCTCTAAATCTATTCTATGCTTCCATTGAATCAAATACTCCATGTAGACTTTGTGTCTAGTGGTCCTCTTGACTTGGGAGTCCAGGACTTTGGCAGCCACCATAGGAAATTTTGGAGTTAAGGTAGTAACCTCCATATCAACACTAACCCCTTGAATAGTTGGATTTATGTCCTCCATTTTTCCCCTAAACTCTATGAGGTCTTGAACATTGAATATGGGAGAGATGCTCAAGTCTGATGGTAAGTCCACCTTATATGCATTCGCTCCATACTTGGCTAAGATCTTGCATGGTCCCACCCTTTTCATCTAAAGTTTTGTAGGGACAACCTTCTATAGTTTAGATTTTTTTAAGTGGACCATCACATATTCCCCACTTCAAACTGAGCATCCCTCCTTTTTTCATCCACTTTGGCCTTCAACTTTAGTTGACTATCCTATATCTACTTCTTTACTTGATCTTGTATCTCCTTCATGGTAGAGGTGAATTCTTTGGCATGACCACTTCTGTACTCCATTCCACCAAGATCCCTAAGATCACACACACCCCTAGGATATATGCCATAAACCACCTCAAATGGACTCTTTCTGGTTGTCCTATTTTTTCTATCATTGTAAGCATATTCTTCTTGAGGAATGACCACATCCCAAGTCTATCCATATTCCTTAGTTAGGAACCTCAGAAGGTTACCTAGCACTCTATTGACCACCTCAATTTGGCCATCAGTCTGAGGGTGGTAAGCTAAACCAAAAGATAGGTTAGTACCCAGCCTTTTCCACAAAGTTCTCCAAAAATGACTCATAAATTTTACATCTCTATTAGAGATAATGCTCAAAGGAAGACCATGAATCCTTACTATTTCCTTGAAAATAAAATAAGCTATGTGGCTAGCATCATTAGTAGTTCTACACGGAATGAAATGTCCCATTTTACTAAACCTATCAACAACTACATAAATTCTATCATACCCCTATTTATTTTTGGGTAACCCCATAATGAAATCCATACTTACACACTTGCATGGTCTATTAGGGACAGGTAGAGGCTGATACAACCCTGCATTACTCATTCCTCCTTTTTCCTTCATGCAAAAAATGCACTTCTCTACATAGTTGGTGACATCCTTCACCAATTTTGGCCAATGGTAGAACCTTTCAACCAATTACAAGGTCTTGTCCTTACCAAAATGACCACTTAGAGAGCCATTATGCTTCTCTTGGATGAGGTTCATCCTGATTAACCCCTTGGGTACACACAACTAATTTCCTTTAAACAACAAACCATTGTGTAAAGTGTAATCAGATAACTTGCTATGAAAATGATTCTCAAAGTCAAAACATACCTTATAGGCCTCACAAAAATCCTCATCTGACTTGTATAAGTCTTTGAAACTCTCAATCCCAATGCTATTCAAGTGGACTCTTGTGCTGTTAACAATCTCCTGCTCAAAGCATCTGCCACCTTGTTGAGTTGACCCTTCTTGTGTTTGATAGTAAAAGTGAATTCCTGCAAGTATTCCACACACTTTAGGTGCCTATTACTTAGCTGTTCTTGTGTGTTAATGTAGCTAAGGGCTTGATTATCATTAAATACCACAAATTCTTTAGGCAATAGATAATGCTTCCATTTTCTCAAAGATTGGACTAGAGCATAGAGCTCTAAGTCATAAGAATAATATTTCTTCTTGGCCTCATTCAATTTTTCACTAAAGAAGGCAATAAGTCTTCCCTCCTGACTTAACACACCCCCTACTACCATTCCACTAGCATCACACTCAATGTTAAATAACTTATCAAAGCTTGGCAACTGTAGGACAGGTTGAGTAGCCACTTGTCTTTTCAACATTTGAAAGGATTTTCAGCTTCCAAAGTCCATCTGAACTTAGTTTTGACCCCACCCTTAATAGCATCCATTAATGGAGCACATATCCCACTGAAGTTCCTAATAAACTTTCTATAAAATTGGGAAAGGCCATGAAAACTCCTTACCTCAGTGGCTGTGGTAGGTGGAGGCCAGTTCAAGATTGCAGCAACTTTTTCTTTGTCCATCTTCAAAGATCGTTGGACACCACAAAGCCCAAGTAAAATAGTTCTTGTTTAAATAACTCACACTTCTCAAGGTTAATGGCCAACTTCTCTTCATGCAACCTCTTCAATACTGCCTCCACATGTTTGACATGTTCCTCTCTTGTCTTACTGAAAATCATTATATCATCAAGATATACCACCACAAACTTTCTAGTGAAATCCTTGAGCACCTCATTCATGAGCCTCATGAATGTGCTTGGAGAATTAGAGAGGAAAAATGGAATCATAAGCCACTCATATAACCCATCTATGGTTTTGAATGTAATTTTCCATTCATCACCTTCCTTCACCCTGATTTGGTGATAACCACTTTTCAAATCTACCTTTGTGAAATACATTTCCCAACCTAGGCAATCCATAAGATCCTCTATCCTTGGGATTGGGAATCTGTACCTTATTATAGTCCTATTTATAGCCCTTGAGTCTATGCATAATCTCCACTTTCCCCCTTCTTTGATGCCAAAACAACCAGGATTGCACATGCGCTAATGCTCTTCTTGATCAAGCCTTGATCCAAGAGTTCTTGTACTTTTCTTTCTACCTCTAAGTTCTGATCTAGAGTCAACTTGTATTATTCTTTAATGGGAAAGGATGCCCCTAGTACAAATTATATTTGAAGACTTATAACCCTCTTAGGTGGTAGGGTTGTAGGAGTGCCATCACTCATAATTTCCTTATATTCCTCAAGAAATTCTTGCACTTCCTTTTGTAGTGGTTCCTTTACTGGTGTCTCCTCCTCCTTATGCCTCAACACAATGGAATAACCTTCTCCCTCATCATATCTAATGTCCCTCACAAACACCTTCCCACTCCATAACATAACATTAGGAGTCTTACTCTGTGGGTCCTCATCTTCTAATAAAGATTGAATTTTTAATGTCTTTCCTCCCTTCTTAAATGTAATGGATTTCTCCTTCCCATCATATAATTCTCCATTATCAAACTGCCAAGGCCTCCCGAGAAGCAAATGGTAAGCATCCATTGGGAGGATGTCACAAAGCAATCTGTCCTTGTATCCTACTATGGAGAATTCTACCCATGTTTTCTCATTGACCAAGATACTCTGGCCTTGGTTGAGCCATGTCACTTTATAAGGGTTCACATGGGGTATTTTTGCTAGCTTAAGCTTCACCACTACCTCCTCTAAAATGATGTTGTCTTTGGATCCACAATCAACAATCATCTTACACACTTTTCCAAGAATCTTACATCTGATTCTAAATAATGCCCTTGTATGTTTGGGCTCATCTTTGATTGGTTTCCTTATTAGGACCCTTCTAAACATCAGGTTCTCACCCATTTTTTACTCTAAATTGTCCACCTCTGGAGTCTTGACACTAGAAGTATCCTCATGTGCATATGATACTGTTTTGTCATTGTTTGCTACAAAGGGTTTATCAGGATATCTGTAAGCTGGATGCCCTAGTTTCCCACAATAATAAAACTTCATTGTGGCAAAGTAGGATCCACTCCTACCTCCTCTTCCTCTATTAGAACCCCCATTGTTACCCCTACCTTTGTTATATCCTCCTCTTGAATTGTTCTTAGAATACTACTCTGTCAAACTATTTTCTCCTTGGGATCTTTGTTCACTACCCCTTCCTTGGTAGCCCCCTCTTTGACCCCTCTACTCTCTTCCTCTACCTCTATTGTTATTATTGTTCGTGAAACTAGAATCCCTTTTCTTCTTATTCTTCTCTTCCACCTTTAGAGATAACTAGTGAAATTTTGGATGGTAGTAGGTGTCCATAGATGTAACCCCTCTTGGATGTTCCACTTCAACCCACCCAAGTACCTAGCCACTTTCATTGGCTCTTCTTCTTGAAACTTAGACCTTAAACATAGTCTTTTTAATTCCTCAGTATATGAGGCCACATCTAGGTCTTTCTGTTTCAATTTTTGTCTCTTCCTATGGAGCTATATTTTGTAGTCCTCTGGAAGATAACTCTCCTTCAGTTTTGTTACCATAGCATTCCAATTTTCTATCGGTTTCTTTCCCATGCTTACTCTCTCATCTTGAAGGTATTTCCACTAGGTCAAAGTTGACCCTCTAAGTTTAGACTTGGCCACTTTAACCCTTTGGGCCTCACTTATCCCTTCATATTCAAAATGATTTTCCATTGCTTCAATCCAGTTCATGACTGCCTCAATATCCATCTTTCGTCCAAATAAAGGTATTCCCTCAAAAGCTTTGCCACTTAGTTCCTTTATGGCCTTTAAGAAAGGTTCCTCATTCAACACTGGGTCAGGTTCAGGAATGTAGTCTTCTTCCTCCATCTTCTTCTTACCCTTACTACTAGATTCTGCTTCATATTCCTTCTTCCTAGTAGCATCTACTAATTCTTCAATCTTTACTCTCATTGCTTCCAAATTACCCTCAAGGAGTCTATTTTTATCCTTTTTCTCCTCCATATCCTTGGCTAGTTCTACATTTGTCACCATCTTTGTAGAGCCACAAGATTCCATCTCTGACATAAACTAACTTCCCCAAGTTTCTCAACTTGCTTTGATACCACTCTAATGTAGTACTAGTCTTGCTCCTTAGACCTCTTCTAGGGTTTCTTAGGTCAATCACTAAACTACTAGGGTTATTCTAATAACCCCAGGCTCCTTAGGTATCTTATGACAAGATCCTAATTTCCTTCAACTAGTAAACACCAACAAAATAGAACTCACAACTTTACAAACCTCATTCTAGAGCCAAATTGGTCTTTCTTGCCCATTTGCACAATCTGAACCAAATGGATTCCAATCTCCACCAAATTTAAAAGGAAGCATATGAATATGTCAACAATACCAATTCCAATCACTACAAACTCACTTTGTTTCAAAAACACAAACAAGCTCCAAGAACCTATGCAATTACCCCACAAATAGGGCTACAAGTAATTAGCCATATTTGGTCACCTTTTTTGCATTATCTTGGAAAAATGTCTTAACAAGTACCAAATAGAGTTAGGATCTAGAAACTCTTTACAAAGAAACTAGAGATTTTCTAGGTTTTAGACCCCTGAAGTGTTCGTACAGTCCTTTCTACTTTCATGCCTAGAATTCAGGGTTTTAGGCCTCCTTTGCTATCTGCACAAGAAATGAACTTTCTTGGACAACAAGATACCTCCTCACAACTTCTCCTTCTGGTTGGGGGTCATCCTCTTACTCTTCTACCTTCCCACTTTCTCTTATTGAAGCTATGGATGCTTTCAATCCCTCTAGCTAGCTCTACAACCTCTGATGATCCCTAGCCATGCTACTTTGGCTCGCCTAGGGAATCATCTTAAAAATAGATGCCACCACTTCCAGGGCCCATCCTACTATGTACACAATTTACATGGATTTTAATTTCATAATCCAAGATCCCAGGCCAAAGCCACGATGGAAAAGAAAGCTAAGACTCGATTTGCAAATAGTGCTCAAAACCATACTAGTGACTAGACTGAACTTTCAACATTTTATATAAACACTTAAAACTATTCAATATACAAAAATAACACCACAAGAAGTTCAATAACAACCTACATTACATGAAACAATGTTTAAAAAAACACTCTCAATCCATTACATTACCCGATCACCTTGAAACACACAAATTCACACTGTTATTGCTTAACACAGTCCGTACATGAAATTTATCAAACTTGCCAACCCTTCACAAATCCCTAGGATGGTCTTATATAGATGATGTAAACACTAAATGGTCATTTTCAGACAGTTACCTAACCAAATTCATCAAAGATTCCAATTTGTCATAAAAGTTGTCAATGTTGTCAATGACAACATTGACAACTTTTGGCAACTTTTGGTTTTGATTGCCAAACTTGGGCAAACCCTATCCAAACTTTTCCAATCTGCTAAATATGATGAAAAAACATCAAAAAGGACCTCTATTATATCTCTTGGCTCATTTTTCCACAAAATCTAAAATTCCCTAATTGGTCCTAATTGGACCTAAAGGTCACCAAGGAACTAATAAGACCTATCCTCCTACAAACACTTCACACACTAGGACTCTTGGTCCCTTTATTCACCTAGTGGTCTAGCTATAACCACTATAATCCAAAACAAAGAAAGAGAAAACCCTAGGTTATATTTCCACAACTAGCCTACCTAGGTGCTCATACACCAACCACTTTCTCGATTACTATTGTGCTAAGTATAAACTGTGAACTACTCGATGTCCATTGTCCGTCGATGTGCACTGTTCGTCAGTGTTTATGGTCACTCAGTGTATACAAAGCTTTTATGTTTTACCGACAACATAAACTTTGTCTCTTCAGTCTCTTAAGGTTTATCATGATATTTGTATGAACAATAAGACTATATCAAGTTGACATCAGTGACAATACAATACATTAAATGATTTAATGTCTTGCATACTCTTTTGTAGCTCGGTGATCATCAACTT
>MU223804.1:3395885-3409798 GCA_018584345.1 Thuja plicata | reverse complement strand
TATATATATATGTATATGTATATATATGTATATGTATATGTATATATATGTATATATATATATATGTATATATGTTTATATATCTATATATATATGAATATATATATATATATATGTGTGTCTTTCTATACACACACACACACACACACACACACACACGTTTATATATGTAAAAAGATATTCTAAAATGAAATAGACAGAAAATTGGACAAAGAAAGTTTGAAATATCCAACCTTTCTATGGGTTTGTGTGTTTATTCGTCATGTGTTCCCATTTCTTCCACAAGTTCTCATTGTCAAAAATGAAATCCACAATGAGTTTATTTTTAAATCATTAATCACAGGCTTTGATTGAAACCACTTTTCAATCAAAACCCTTTAAATATGAATGAAAATTTAAAATAATGTGTTCTATCTAAAGTAAGTTTTGATTGAAACCCTAATGTTATTTACTTTCAATCAAAATCCTCTTTCACTTTTCATCAAAAAGTACTTCCAATTAAGAGTGTCCGAAAATGAAATTTGGATGAAAGTGCCAAATTTGTTCATCCAAAAAAGTTTAACCCACTATTATGGGTTCCTCCATTATATATATTAATATATAGAAAGATCAAGAGGTAAAGACAGAAAGAGATCTAGGGAGATATAGAGGGAGACATAGAGAAGAAGAGATTGAAAGAGACATACATGTTGATATAGATTGATAGAGAGATAAGGACATATAGGATGGGGTCTAATGGAGGGGCTTAAGATTCTATTTCCAAGGAATAAGAGGCCCCATAATAAACTAATTTCTATATGATCCTTTGGAATCTTGTTGACAAAAATATGAGCCCCTACTATTTAGGGCTACATTTTGTATTATAAAAAAATGGCGGGGATAGAATTTTCTCCACTATCTTGAATATTTATTTCTAAAAATTTAGATTGCTGCCAAAATAAAATTTTAGAGGAAAAATCAAGTTTGCCTATTTCTTGTCTATGCAAATAAAAAAAGCTATTTAAAATACATATTTCTTTATTTAAAGGTATTAGAAGAAAAATCCATGAGACCCTATCTACCTTAAATCTTGGAGCATAAAATTTTAAGCTAAGTTGCATTAGAAATTAATATGACCATTAAGTTTATAATATTCCTAAAAATTGTCTATAGAACGTGCTCAACATTTTTAGGAAGCCCCCTCCATGGGACCCCAAACATAGAAACGATGAGATGGAGAGACATACAAAGGTACAAATACTTAGTTTACCTTTCATAACTCTGTGACATACCCATTGCACAGTAAGGTGTGATTGCTAGTAGGTAACACTAGTGTACATATTGTTATAATTAACATGCAGTTTCTCTAGTAAATACAAGAACTTGAACTTCATCAAATCTCATTGCATGTTAAAATTATTTTTGTAAATATAAAGATAAATATTCATTTAATCTTGTACCAAATTAATGACAATTGTTGACTAATATATGACTGAGTATATTATTTTATTTTTTAATGTTTCTTGTTTACTAGAGAGACAAAACAAAATCTATTCTATGAATTTATATCTTAAAGGAATTTTTAAAATATTATATGAAATATATTTTTACAAATTAAAAGTCTTGCTTATCACTTAAAAGGCCTTGATAAGAAACCCTTTTCTATTTTTTAAATATTTAATTTATTTATTGGCATGTTTAAACTAATAATTTTATTGCAAGAGTTGATTTATATGTTTCAAATTGTAGTCTCTCCCATGGTTGCATTTTGTTTCCTTTTATTTTGATCTGAGATAGACTATGATTGTATTACATGATTATCTATATAATGAGATGCATTCGATGACAACACTTTATTTTGGCTACCAGTATTATGGTTGGATTAGATGTAGATTATGTTGTTTTTTACCATTTTGATCATATCTTCATGATGAAATTGTTATGATGTGACATGATAATTTAAGATGATATTTGGTGTATTTTGCATTCAATAACATTAATTTTTATATTGATGATGATTTCCCGATTATATTGTGTTGTATATGTTGATGGGTATTTCATTGATGTTTTCCCTGTTATATGCTCATATTTCCATAAATGATTATCTTAAAGATTTATATTTAAATGAAATGTTTAATTTAAATACTATGTTTATTTAAATGATATGTAAATTGAGGAGTAGAAAACAGAATGACAAGTACCATGACATTCCTTATGTATCTTCACATAACTAGACTGTCACTGTTTCATTAGGTATTTTATTATTATATGTGCTTTAGATATTTATATTGTTAGTAGATTCATTTGATGTTTGAATGTTTCAATGAACAGGTATCAGACATCATTCCAAATGATTTTAAGTTTTGAGTGTGTCTTTATCCCTGGCAGTGTAACTTGAAATAATATCACCAACCATCAATTATTGAGCCAATCTCATTCCTCTATAGATGATCTACCTTATTGAGATATTTTATCCCTTCAATATGTTCCAGATTTATTATGAAATTTGTGATAGACAATTGAGCATGTTTGTGCCTTTAGAGTTCTTGCAGTTGTCAGAGAAGAGGTTTAATTAAATTTTGATTTTTAAAGTGTTTGGGGATTTAATTTTATTATCGGTTAATTAGCCACATTTGAATTTAATTTTATTGGAATTGATTTAATTAATTTTGGGAAAGTTTATACTTCACTTAATTATTTAAGTGAATTTTATTTTAAAGTCTTTTTGGTCTTTTGGTCAAACATGTTGTAATTAGAGGAATTAGAATTATTCCTCACTTGTTGATTTTGGAGAATTTGGATTTTTATCCAAAATTGTTTTGGAGAAAATAATAGATTCTCTTATTGTGCTTTATTTGGTTGTCAAATTCACATGGATATTGGCTTGTTTCTTTCATGTTATAATTTCTCAACTTCCCATGGATTCGTTCATGTTTTTCATGACAAGTTTATTTTCTTCTCTCATTTTCAGGTTTTTCTCCATTTGTGAGAGGTCGAACATCTTGTATCTTTCAATTCTCTTCATGATTTTGAATGAAATATGTTGCATTAGTTTAGTAGGTTGAGTATTAGCATTCTCTCATGATCTTGTTTAATTTCATCACCCGATTGGGCTAATATGAGAACTTACATGTTTTTATTTTGAGCATTTGTGGTTTTAGAAGTGTTGTACCTACCAATTATCTATGAGTTCCCGGATTTGGAATTTTAAATTGGAAAAGTGTTTTTTTGGGTGCCTAAGGGAAATTTGGTTTTCTTCTTTTCACTTTTTTTGAAGTTTGATTTTTTGGAATATTTTAGCTCGCCTTGTTTTGCATGTCATCCAATTGTTACATGCCACCATGTTGGGTGTGATTGATCTATTGGAGGTAGTATTACTATTGGATTAACTATATAAAGTTAAGTATTGAGAGGTGAGGGGTGAATGAGTACCAATAAAACTTTTAAACATACAACTTGATCATATACTAATCTAAATATATTGCAAGCAAATATTTTAAAGCATATGAACTAAAACAAGTAAAAACAAGGATTTTTGGTCACATAGAAATCTTTTGTTAGAGGAAGAAACTACGGTGGGGATGACTCTCACAATCCTTCACTACTACAGCAAAAAGGTTGATTGGTTAGAGCTACAATGTTAGCTATTTCTAATCATTTACCATGTTAGAAGTATAATAAGACGTATTCAGTCTACCTAGTTAAAGGATTTTACAATCTCTAATCTAAGAGATTTACCCTGTTAAAGGATTTACAAAATCATCCCTATTAAGGTCTACCCAATAATAGGATTTTCACTCCTCTTAATACCATAAAACTTAATGCAACAATTTCTGTGAAAATGCATCAACATATGTTATTCAAACTATGTATGCTCAATGTTTTCTTTACATCATACTATACTCAGTAGCATCAAACTCATTCAATTGCTATGCTCTGCTATAATTTCTCTATACTCGGTGTTGATGTACACATCAACTTCAACTTCTCTTATCTCTTTTTTTGACTCTCTTTTCATTCAAAACACCCTTTATATATTTAATGTTTTGCCTCTTAATAGTATTGATTAGGTTTTCTTTCTTCTATTGTCAATCGTTAGATACTCTTCATGAACAGATTCAATGTACTAGTTACTCAGTGAACCATGCAACCGTTTCCTCGAGAATTGTATTATTCTTGGAAATAAAACTATTACTTTTTCCACGTCATCTTCACCATATATCTTTATGATGAATTTTCTAAGTCTTAGATATTGTAAATAATTTCTTCTTCAGCTTTAGAATCTTCTAGATTGTCATGGTATTGCATTAAATATTGATCTGACTCATGTTTACCATAACTTCTTTTACTTTCCTTGCTCAGTAATATACTTCACTAGCTTGGCGGCTTGGTAACTATTATATGCTGCTTAGTGCTTGGATTGCTCGATGTATTACTATCTGACTTGTTATGTCTCTATATGCTTTACCAACTTCCCTTATACTTTCCTTTCCTTTCAGCGATTAACTTAGTCAATATGAGTTTGACAAAACAAAGGACAACAAAATATACTCTATAGGAATATCAATCTCCCCCTTTGGCATTAGTTGGGAATCTTTGTTAAAAATTTCAAAGTCATCAAAATTTGCATAACATATGAATCTTAAACTCATAGACTCCCCCCTATGATAATGCTTCATTTATATACTATATCTCCTCCCTTATGCACGTGTAACCTTATGTGCCAAAAAAAAAATTATATATCCCCCTTTTTTAACAAATATGCCCAAAACAAAATTTACTTGCTAGGCTCATCCTGATATAAATTATCAAAAACATGTTTATACCTTGTGTTTACATCAGTTAGGTATGTCTCTCATGTCTCCTTCAGTGCATGAAGTAAAAAAATATGTGCAAAAACATGAGTTGTCAATCCAATAATAGTGTTCAGTTAACTTCCATCAGGAGTATTGACCAAATCCTTGGCCTTATTTAAATGATTTTGCATAGAATCAATATGGGGAATCAAACTATCTTGTAGATCAAGAAGTTCCATCATTATCTCTTTTTTTTCCTCTTCTAATCTCATGCTACATTCCCATCAAAATTTTCAACCTTGATAACTATAATTGTAGTGATCCGGGTTTGGTTGTCACATCTTTCAGCTACTTAGATAGCTCTTTCTCAATAGATTCATCTGTCTTCTTGATATTCTCAGTTAATTGTGAAATAGAATAAAATTTCTGAAATAATGAAAGAATAATAGACAACTTATTCTCTATATTTGTACTATCCAGTGTGCTGCTCAAAATGTGTTCAATCATTTTCCAATTGCTTTTTCCTCTCAAGAACTTTAATCATATAGTTAGTAGTGTATTTGTTCAGTTCTATGACTTGATTCACTAGTCCTTCGACTTGACCAATAAGACTATCTATTTTATCTACATGTGCATTGGGAACAATCTCCTCCATTACATATTTAAAAATTTCTAGTATAGTGATCTTCCTTCTCTTTTCTAACAATTTTTCTTGTTATATTTTATGCCTTATTAACTTTGCATATTCAGATAATGCTTTCGGTTTTGGTGTAGTGACGTCTACCTGGGGTGTAATGATTGGTTGGTTTAGGTAAACTAACTTCATTTTATTTTATTTCTTCTTCCATATCATAATACTTTCACCAGTAGAAAGTTTCAGTGAACATGATACCTTCAGTACATCAGATGTAGCTTCAGTAGTACCAACTATGCTTTCTTATTGCTTGTCTTCTTTCTTGCCTTTTTCTTTCTCACCTTGTCTCACCTCTTTCTTCTCTTCCTTATTCTCTTCCTTCTCCTCTACTTTTTTTTTTCCTTTGCCTTCTCCTTTTCTTGTTCCTTTGGTGTGTCATTTTCTTGATCTTGTTTTTGTCCTACATTCTCGGTGGAGGGAACCGATTTGGTGTTTTGTTCATTGGTGGCATCGGTTGCCTTAGGCTCTTTGGTTGTGTTATTTTCTTTTTCCTTTTGTGGTTCAGTAGTCTTCTCCTTTGTATCCATAGAAACTATAGATATATCAACATGATTTTTAGGATAATCTTGTACTTGTTCTAAAATAGGATTCATGAATGTATCAATAGTAGCATTAACATTTGTATCTATTGGTTTTGTATGTATGTCTTTGGTGGCCATAACATCTTCATCTTGTGATATCTCATCTCTTGGATCCTTTTCAGTGACATGTTCAATAATAATATCATCAGATTCAAGTGTTAAGTCAATAGGATTGATCCTACTTTGGTATTCTCTAACAATCTCATCAACTTTATCATCCTTTCCCTACTCTTCTTGTGACTTGGTTACATTGATGTTAAAAATATCTCTCTATTTATCATTTATTTCTTCCTATACTTACTCCAAATATCCTATCATAATTCTTAAATATCTTCCTTTTACAAGGAATCATTTAGAATATTTCTTTAATGTCACTTCAATTTTAGCTATAGATAATTTTGGTCTAGTTAGTACTAGAGATCTTTCTCTCACTTTCTTTTTAGCATTTATTGCATTTTTCCATCTTGCACCTATCTTGTTGTATAATTCAATAGATAACTTATCAAAAAATTCTAATGGTGTGTACCTAAATTTGTGTAAAGTGTAAACAATTGTATCTTCAATATTTACTCTGTGTATTATACTTTACATACTTTATTCCATTAAACCCTCCATTCTTCTTTAGTGTATCTCAAATTTCATCTAAGCTCCTCAGTGCTCGGGGTTTGTTTTTCACAACTTTGAATTGCTGAGATCCTCAAATTCATTCTCACTCTTAGGTCTTAGTTTTAAATTTTTCCTTGGTTGATTAGTTTTTCTCCTTCCTCTTACATAGGTTTTGTCAGTTTTAACTTTTTCCTTGGTTGATTAGTTGTTCTCCTTCCTCTTAGGTTTTGGCCCTCAGTTTCTCTACCTCAGGTTTCTTTTGCTCTATCGATGTAACATATGATCTTATAGTTTTCCTTGTACCTCTAATGCTCGGTGATGCCTTCATCACTTGTGGTTTCTTATCATTTTCGTCAGATGGTTCTTCAACATCTTCTTCATCATCAACTCAAATATTCTTTGACAAATTAGCAATCAATTTTATTGACTTCTTTAGAGATTTAGGCATCAAAATAATTTATTTTTTCTCTCTTTTACCTCGTCATAGGTTCCATAATTCTTTTCTCTTTTATCAATAGGGTTTTCTAATAGAACTTCAATTTTCTATGAAATAATGTCAATATTTATTTCATATCCCATTTTTTGTAGCCAAGTAGACCTAGGATCAACTTCCGTAATGATGCAGGTGTCTCTATCAACTTCAAAACATATAGTATCTTTATACTTCTCCACTAGCTGAGGTCAAGTTCTATATCTCTTATGCATTCTAAATTGAAAATTTGAAAAGTTCTCATTCATCAACATATCTAGATTATCTCCAAAGGTCATGATATATTAATTTGTATGATAAATGATTGGTTTGTCTGCACTCCATATTACATTATCAATAGATGGAATGAAGTTCCAAAAATAAAAGAATATGCATACAAATAATGATCCCAACTTTACTGTTTTGGTCTTGTCTTTTCTAATGGTGTTCATTTTATCATCTAGCTGCTTCAATAAAACTTCACATACATCAATCTGCATACCTTTCTTCACAATCTTATATGGCAGATCTACTGCTCCACATGGTACACCATCAACCCTGGATGATTGGAAGACTCGGTAAGATATAAAATTACATGCAAACCTCAATTATGTATCTTCCATAGTGGATATCTTTAGACCTCTTCCATCGGATTGTGCTTTAGTTAGTTCACTCAATTTGTTCTTATCAATCTTCTTGATAACCTTTATTTTGCCACCGATTGGGAATCCTATCACTATGTGTAGCACATCCTTAGTAATATTATCTGGTTGATAAAGCCACATAAATTGATCATGCACTCAGCTAAGTACCATCCTGATCCACTCCATTTTGAATAATCTAGGTAGATGTAGGGAAGGAGTTAAACCCTTGATCTCCAGATGAATGTGGTCATCCTTCAACTTTCCATTTGCAAAAAAATTTGGACAAGATGTATCAATCTCTTCTCTACATATTTCCTCAATTTTTAAGTAGATGAAAGAAAAAATATCTTCTATCAAGATAACCCTTGCAAGTATAGATGAGATAGCTCCCATCATGTCTGGTTCTATAGTCTTCATGGGATGTAGCTTAAACTTATGGTTGTATTGATCAACCTTCTAAACAATAACTGGGTTTTACAATTTAGGAGCTGTTACTTTAAGATTTAACAATGCTCGAATGAACTAGGGTTTCATTCTTAACACCTCTATCTAGCTTACACAACTACGTCACCAATATAAGTCACTCAAATAAACTAGAATTCTCATAGATTTTTTTAGGATTACCTCTTCAAATGTTAGGATGCTTTGTAGATGAATCATCTTTGTAACTTTCTCAAGTGCTCTTCGAAAATGTTAGGTAAGTATGATACACTCAACAATCTATTTATACCTTTTTTCTTCATTTTGAGTTTCCAAGGACTATAAAAGAAAAATCTGATGCAACACTGACTTACTTTATAGTAATTGCAACTTTACTTGTTTTTACCCAAACAAAATAAAATTTCCTTTACTGATTGAACAGGAACCATCACCTTCACAAATATATATCCAGATGCATCTTAGTATGTTTATATGGATTTCTGCATATATACTAGAAACCTATTTCTAATTTCAATTTAACTTTGCATTTCCAATACATACCTTTCACCAAGTGGAGCTAGGTGCACTTGACCAAGAGGCTTCTATGGAATTAATTGTTCCAAAAGATGTCCTATCATATTTTGATTTCCTTTCCAAGTTTTTCTCATTTGATTTATCACTTCTATAACATTTACTTCTATTTTTTAAGATGTCTCTTCCTTGGTTGGAGCTTTACCTTGGTACTTGCAATCTTTGGCTAGGTGTCCTACCTTGTGACAATGAAATATTCCATTTAAGGATTTCTCCATGCTCATTGGTTGTTCCTTCCATGAAACAACATGAGATTTTCTGCAATATGTGAATATGTCCCACATGTTGCACATGAGATTATAGTGTTGTAGTCCCACGGTATTGATATGCCTTGTCAGTTTCTTAGTGGACTCTTCTAGTTAGGGGCCCATTTATCATTTCTCTTTTGTAATTTATAGCCTTTAGATTTGTGACCATATTTATTGTAATCATTGCAGTAGCCATCAAACTTAGGTTTCCTTTTGGTGTTAACAATCTGTGGTCTACACTCAAATGCTTGATGTCCATATTTGTTACAGTGACAACAATATCCATGAAACTTAGGTGTATTCGGTGACTTAATTATTTTTCTTATGCACACATTAGCTATATGTCCAATTTTCCCATAGTAGTGGAAATTTTCCTTAGTATTCTTTGGTGGGGTATTGGTATCTTGGTTGTTAGGTTGGTTGGAGGACTCTCCTTTCTCACTAGCAATATCTTCATTGAATCCAAGTCCAATGTTGTCTTTCTATTTCTTATCACTTATAATATGTTTGTCCAATGTCCTTAATGCTTCTCCACTTTGATTTAGTACTTCATTGTCTTCTTTCTCTTATTTTAATTCATTACTCACTCTTTCAATATCAAAATTTAGTACTTGATTCTCAAATTCTCTTCTGGGTATCTATGTATTTGCATTCACTAACTGATCGGTCATAGCATAGTGAGTTTGGGTCATTCTCATGATATAATTGTATTTCTTAGTAAGTCTTATCTCAGATTGTATTTTGTCTTCTTCTACCATGCTATTTTCATCTTCAACTTTTCCCTTTGATTCAAGTATTTATGTTAACCTTATGCTTTGAGCTTCTTGGTCTTTCTTAATTAAGTCCAACTGCTTGGTAGGTGTAGTGTTCTTTCCTATTAGGTCTATGGTGTAGAAGAACCTAGGAAAAAGGAGGTATAGAGTCACAATTTGAGCATTTATATTGTATTTGATTTAATCATAATGTATGAGATCCATTATAAGTGATATTACGTCCATTTGAATCATATGTAAGGCTATGTAAAGCCATTTGTATGACATTGTTAATATTGTTATGTTAAGGTCCTAGTTTGGGAAAGAAGGTTATAATATGGAAGAATACCTAATACAGGGTAAAGTGGATGTAAAATGTTCATTAATTTCCATTTTAGGGATTTCAAGTGTCCATACAAAGATTTCTCAAGTTTGGAGTTAAACTAGTAAAGTTCTCATAAAAAGTTGTAATGTAAAATGCATAAAATATTGTCAAAAGATGCAAGTATGTTTTAAAGTGTTAAAAGATTGTAAGGAGGTGGTTCCAAATGTGGTTAGGAAGTTATAACCACCACATATACTATAAAAACTATTTTATTGGTCTCTCCAAACAAGAATGATAAGAGGAAGATCATTTTGAATCAATTGGTGTCTTCACAGCTTGTTGTTTTGATTGGTGTTACTTTTTTTAGGTGGCTTCAAGTTCTTGTATGGACCTGTACAACCTGTAGATGTTGTGAAAATGAATTTTTTTTATATTAGAATGAATAATATTCCTTCTGGTTTTTATTTGGATTGATTATGTGGAGAAATGAATAAGTTATGAAATTTTTGGTAAAAGTCATTATTTGCATATCTGAGAACGCTTAACTATAGTCATATTGAAATGTTTGGTATAGACACATTTTTTGAGAATTAGGACCTCTAATCAAATTATTTTGAAATATATGAAAATTATCTTTCTTTTCCATTTTTCTATTTTTTTCATTCAGATTTGTGAAAGTTATGCATATTTGAGTGGAAACTGGTGTTTAAAGATCCCCATTAGAGTTGCAGGGAGTGATTTGTGCTTGTCGAATGTTTAATGGATCGGATAAATTAATGGCTTAAATATTATGATAATATACTAAAAATGGTCATTGTGAAATTTTTTTTTTCATTTGGATTTGTTTTGAGAAAGATATGGAGTGCCCTAGGCAGGGTTTGATGTTTTACTTCTAGGTTATGACAGAAATAATGGCTCTTGGGACAGTCAGTATAACATTTTATTGAACTATTAGATTTAAATGAGCCTTGGATTTTTTTTTTAAATATAATTTCACCCAACCTAACTAGAGGGATTTCCATAATAATTTTGGGTACAAAAGTTATTAACAACAGAGTTCAAGTCTAGAAATTTCCAACAATAATGAGAATTGAATGAAGAAGTTGGGGAGAGTTTTATCATTTGTTTATTAATGATAATTGTTATTTTATTTAGAGGGTTTGTAAACATTTTGTTTGAAAGAGTATGCATCATAGTTTTTACAGAGTTGGTAGGGCTTGATGATGCTCCACATCATAATGGTATTAGATCCCAGCAAAAGGTCTGGCCAGGCTCAAGTGTTTTGGTTATTAATTCTTGTATTAATGTTTAATGGTTGCAGATTTGGTGTATGTCAACTAGCTGCAAGAAGGAAGACATGTGTTTTTCATTGGGGACATAGGAGATGGTCCAAGGGCCTAAGAAGAAGGTCCATGGTTTCCAAAAATACCTAGGCAGAGAGGCAGAGAGAGGACTCTTGGGTGAGGCAAGAGAGGTTGTTGTAGCAACACAGGAGGGTCGACAATAGTTTGGAGCATCACCATGAAAGGCATCTAGATTAATTCCATTGAAGAGAGTTAAGAGAGTTTGGATGAAGAAAGATGTAGAAGAGCTATCAAGAAGATAAAAAGATGGAAACAATATTGCAGAGGAAAATAAATAAAGACAAGAGGCAAACTTTAACAGAGACAAAGCCAAGGCTAGAGATTTTGAGTCCAAATTTTTTTCCTATAGAGCACACTTCCAAGAGACTTGGAAATTTTTCAATCTTCGGAGTATGGTGCAGGAGAACCTAAGCCATAGGAGGTATAGAGTCACAATTTGAGAATTTACATTTTATTTGATTTAATCATAATGTATGTGAGCCATTAAAAGTGGTATTGAGTCCATTTTAGTCTTATGTAAGGCTATGTGAAGCCATTTGTATGACATTGTTAATATTGTCATGTTAAGGTCCTCGTTTGGGAAAGAAGGTTAGAATATGAAAGAATTCCCAATATAGGGTAAATTGGATACAAAATGTTCATTAAATTCCATTTTAGGGAATTCAAGTTTCCATACAAAGATTTGTCAAGTTTGGAGTTAAACTAGTAAAGTTGTCATAAAAAGTTGTAATGTAAAATGCATAAAATATTCTCCAAAGATGCAAGTATTGTTAGAATAGTCCCAAAGGATAACTGAGGGGGGGGGGGGGGGAATCAGTNAACTGAGGGGGGGGGGGGGTGAATCAGTTATCAGTAACTTTAGTTCTTTTACTTCCTTAACTTCAGAATACAACAAAGTAAATGCTTAATTAGATAACACAGTACACAACACACAATTTGATTACAGGGAAACCAAATGGTAAAAACCCTGGGGGGAATTAGCACCCACAATAAACTATAATTGTTTATAGTAATCCCTGTTAGAAGATATTTCAACCCTGTGAGGAGTTGTACATTACAATGCAATAAGTATAGTGACCTGGTTAAGGGTCAGACCCTGTTAGGAGTCTTTTACAAATAACCCTGTTAGGGGTGGTGGACTCATTGTCCAAAACCTCACTGCTTGATGGTGAAGGATACAACCTTCTGTATAAAATATATGCACTATATCTGATGATGAACTATAGAGTAGACCTGCTATCTTGTTTAGTTCCAGTGTATTACAATCTTACACTTCTTCTTCACTTAGACTCTTGATGAATGAACCACATCTTATCTTCTACTCTTTACATCTTCTATCTCTTTTTATATCATTCACACTTAGCATTCACAAAAAAACTACTATAAGTATCTTCTCCAAATTAGAAGGTCATGTCATCTCTTAGAAACACTTCAACAACACCTTAGTCGGCTTAACTATGCATGCAAACAATATTAACTCCACGCAAGTCAAACTGAATAGACACAATGCTTCATTGAGTCAGCTTCACCAAATCAACTCAAACAACACGATCTTGATGTAATATGATAGGCATGTTTAACCAAATATAGTTAACTCATAAGTAACCATGAATATACACACGCATTTCCTGAAGATAGGTGCAACTAAAGAAACACGTTATATACATCGGCCCTAAATTGTTACACTTCCAAAACTATAACTTTCAATTACATAATTGCATAACTTTAATTAAACATCATATCTATGTATGCGTGTATGAACATAGCATTATATACATGTCAACAACATGTATCTATCCAGACAAGTCTTCACATTATCATCGTGATAATTACATATAGAATTACTACCGTATATTATATGTTGTCATCAATGACAAACATACAATCAATCAAGTACTCAAAATCAAATCTCCAACAATCTCCCCCTTTGACATTGATGGAAACATATGATATCAAAAACATCCTCTATTCATGGTGTCCTCTTTCTTTTACAATCTTCTCAATATCCTCATCAAAGATTTCTCTAAATTGTTGCAGTTTCTCTGTTTGTGTTTTTGTTCCATGTATATACTCCCCCAGAGTATATGCTCCCCCTTAGTAAATAATCCTCCTTAATATATACTCCCCCTTTCACATCAATGGAAAGGGTTCCATAGACCTTTAGGTACAGGTACTACTCCAGAAGTAGAGTAGTCAACCATTCATGAGTCACTTAATGGCTGATGTCTATGCTACTTCTTCCAAACAGACTTAGGAGAGGGAATTACTCCCAACTTCTCCCTGAGGTACTCAAAAGTATCCTTTGATAAAAGATTTGTGAAAATATTTTCCAACTGTTCTTTGGTGTTCACATAGTCCAATTTAACTTCTTTGTCTGCAACCTTTTCTCTTAAGAAATGGTACTTGATCTCTATGTGTTTTGTCTTTGCGTGCATCACAGGGTT
>MU223804.1:3366555-3393623 GCA_018584345.1 Thuja plicata | reverse complement strand
TTTTGTCACTGGGTCTAGGGACCAATTCCCATGTATCATTTTTTATTATCTGATCTAATTATTCTTTCATTGCATTCTTCCAATCAGAATCATTACAAGCATCTTCAACACTTAAAGGTTCAATCTGCTAAAGTAAACATACCTCTTCATCCATTGCTAGACCTTTTTCTTTTGATCTGGTCAAAACACTGTTGCTCTGATCTCCAATGATTTCATCTTTAGAGTGGTATCTGGATGTGAATTTTGGAACCTTTGGTGTGTCTTCTTCTTCTATAATCTATGATTCTTCTCTGCTTGATTCAGGTTCATTGCATGAGACATCAATGCAATCAAACATTTCTTCAATAATAGTATCTTTGCTGCTAAGCCTGGGTTCATCTTCAATCATAGATGCATATTCATAGTATCTTTCTTGAATCATAAACTTCTCATCAATTTTTACATGAGTACTTTCAATTATCTTTTTCAATCTCAAATTGAAACATCTACATGCTTTGCTTTTTGTAGAATAACCAAGGAAAATACCTTCATCACTTCTAGCATCAAACTTACCAACACCATCATCTCTCTTGATGTAGCACTTGCTGCCAAAGATTCTAAAATATTTTACTGTAGGTACACTTCCAAACCAAAGTTCATAGGGTGTCTTATCTGCACCTGGCCTCAATTGAGTTCTGTTGATAGTATAGACTGTTGTGTTCACTGCATCTCTCCAATATGTGTGTGCCACTTTTCCTTCAATCATCATGGTGTGCACTGTATCATGTATGATCTTGTTCCTCCTTTCTGCAATCCTATTTTGCTGAGGGGTTCTAGGTGCACTCAACTATCTTTTAATGCCATATTCTTCAAAATAAACATAAAACTGATTTGAGGTGAACTCTCCTCCTCTATCTGATCTCAAACATTTCAGTTTCAATCTAGATTCATTCTCAACCTTAGCTTTGAATATTTTGAACTTTTCAAAGGCTTCATATTTCTCCCTTAAGAAGGCAACCCACATCATCCTAGAAAAATCATCAACAAAGAAAATGAAATACCTTTCTCCGTAGTATGATCTTGTTTGGGTAGGATCACATAAATCTGTATGCACTAGGTCCAATTTGTTCTTAGCTAAGTTATTCTTGCTTCTGAAGGAACTCCTGACATGCTTTCCCATAACACATTCCCTATATATAGTGTCAACAAGTCTTGCAATACTAGGAAGGTCTCTGACTGCCTTAACATTGCTGATCTTTAGTATATTATCAAAATTAATATGACAAAGTCTCTTGTGCCATAAGCAACTATCATCCACCTTTGCAACAAAATAACTTACATCAAAATTGAGCTGAAAAAAATTACCTTTTGTTTTGGAGCCTGATGCAATCATGTCTCTGTCCTTGTTGTTAATGATGCACTTGTTCTCTTTGAACTCCAAGTGATAACCTTTGTCAAGTAGTTGTCCAACACTCAGTAAGTTATGATGTAATCCATCAACATATAGAACATCATCAGTCTTGTTCTTTCCATCCAAAGTGATAGAACCTCATCCTATGATAGGTTTAGGAGTGTTATCTCCAAATCTAACCATACCACCTTTGTATTTATCTAGATGAACAAATATATCTTTGTCACCTGTCATATGATGAGAGCATCCACTGTCAATGATCCAATCAGTTCTAGTGTCTGCTTTGGAAATTAGGGCTAGCTCTTGTTCTTCCTTTATATCTGCAATATCCATTTCCTCAAGAAACCTTTTCATGTCTCTATGGGTAATGAATCCAATTTCAACTTCTCCTGAATCTTCATCGGTTACACCTTCTTCAGCATGATAACATTCTTTCTTATATTTGGGTTTGTAATCAGATCTAAATTTCTTGACTCTTGTAGGACACTTAGATGCAAAGTGACCAATCTTGTTACGTGAAAAACATTTGAATGGAAGTTGTCCTTCATATTTTCCTTTTCCTTTCTTTTCTCTTCTAGTAATCATAGCAATGATTTCTTCAAGTTCTTCATCAACTTCTTCTTTCTCATTATAAATGGAGATGTGTAAGGATTTCTTACCATGGACTGAGGCTTTGAAAGATAATTCACTTTTAGGTTCAGTCTTCAATCTTGACATCTCAAATGTAGAGATTTTGCTGATCAAAGTCTCTCTCTTGAAGTCTTGTGAGAATTGCATGGTTTCCTCTAGAATATTGAGCTTGTTTTCATAGTTTGATGTTAAAGTGGTTAGCAACTTGTCCATTATATCTTCTTCTAATATTTCTCCACCATTGTTTCCGATTCTAGAGACTGCTTCATTTATTCTTTGATTGTAGGCTCTAATGTTCTCTTCAGGTAACATCTCAAGACTGTTGTATTTCTTTTTCCATGTCTTCCTCTATTCATTCTTTGCTTGAAAATCTCCTTCAAACATCTCTTCTAAATACTTCCATATCGTATATGCTCTGTCAATTTTCTTGATCTTAGAAAATTCACTGTCAGATAAGGCACTGGTTAGGGATTCTTTGGCAATTGCATTATTGGTAAATGTTTCCTTTTGTCTATTAGTAGCATCATCCTTTGCAAGGTATTTGAGAGATGGAATTACAACTTCTTGTGTGGCAATTTCAAAGATCTCAAAGCCAACACATTGTAGATGTGTTATCATTTTGTTTTTCCAATCTAGATAATTTTCTCCGTCAAACTTAGGGCTTTCTTTTCTAAAGTAAGACATCTAATCTACCTTAAGCTATAAGGCTTCTTCTCTAAGGCACTTGGCTCTGATACCAATTGTTAGAATAGTCCCAAAGGATAACTGAGAGGGGGGGCAAATTAGTTATCAGTAACTTCAGTTCTTTTACTTCCTTAACTTCAAAATACAACAAATTAAATGCTTAATTAGATAACATAGTACACAACACAATTTGATTATGGGGAAACCAAATGGTAAAAACCCCGGCGGGAATTAGCACCCACAATAAACTATACTTGTTTATAGTAATCCTAGTTAGAAGATATTTCAAACCTTTTAGGAGTTGTACATTATAATGCAATAAGTATAGTGACCTGGTTAAGGGTCGGACCCTGTTAGGAGTCTTTTACAGATAACCGTGTTAGGGGTGGTGGACTCACTGTCCAAAAGCTCACTGATTGATAGTGAAGGCTACAACCTTCTATATAACAAATATGCACTATATCTAATGATGAACTATAGAGTAGACCTCCTATCTTGATCAATTCCAGTGTATTAAAATCTTACACTTCTTCTTCACATAGACTCTTGATGAATGAACCACATCTTATCTTCTGCTCTGTACATCTTCTATCTCTTTTTATATCATTCACACTTTGCATTCACAAATGAAATACTATAAGTATCTTATCCAAATTAGAAGGTCATGTTGGCTCTTAGAAACACTTTAAAAACACCTTAGTCAGCTTATCTAAGCTTGTAAACAATATTAAGTCCGCGCAAGTCAAACTGAACAGACGTGACACTTCACTGAGTCGACTTCACCAAATCAACTCAAACAACACGATCTTGATGCAATATGATAGTCATGTTTAACCAAAGATAGGTAACTCATAAATAACCATGAATATACACATGCATATCCTAAAGATAGGCACAACTCAAGAAAAATGTTATATACATCGGCCCTAAACTGTTACACTTCCAGAACGGTAATTGTCAATAACATAATTGCATAACTTTACTGAAACATCATATCTAGGTCTGTGTGTATGAAGATAACATGATATACATGTCAAAAACATGTATCTATCCATGCAAGTCTTCACATCATCATTCTAATAAGTACATAAAAAATTACTACTGTGTATTATATGTTGTCATCAATGACAAACATACAATCAATCAACTGCTCAGAATCAAATCTCCAACAAGTATGTTGTAATGTGTTAAAAGAGTTTAATGAGATGTTTCCAAAGGTGGTTAGGAAGTTATAACCATTACAAATACTATTAAAAACATTTTATTAGTCATTCCAAATAAGAATGAGAAGAGGAAGATTATTTTGAATCAATTGGTGTCTTCAAATTTTTTTTTGATTGGTGTTAACTATTTTTTATGTCATTTCTAGGTCTTGTACAGACGTGTAAAACCTGGAAATGTTCTAAAAAAATTATTTTATTTAAATTAGAATTAATAATATTCCTTTTGGTTTTTATTTGGAGTGATAATGTGGAGAAATGAATAAGTTATGGCAGTTTTAATAAAAGTTATTATTTGCAGATCTGAGAATGCTTGACTACACTCAGATTGAAATTTTTGGTATGGATACATTTTGGGGAATTAGGACCTCTAATAATATTATTTGTAAATATATGATAATTATCTTTCTTTTCCATTTTTTTAATTCATTTTCATTTAGATTTGTTAAATTTATGCATATTTGAGTGGAAATTGGTGTTTAAAGATCCTCATTAGAGTTGTAGACAGTGATTTATTCTTGTCAAATGTTTTATGGATTGGATAAATTAATGGATTAAATATTATGATAATAGACTCACAAATGGTCATTGTGAAATTTATTTGGTTTCATTTGGATTTGTTTTCGGAAAGATATGGAATTCCCTATGCAGGGTTTGATGTTTTACTTCTGGGTTATGACAGAAACAATGGCTCTTGGGACAGTCAGTATAAATTTTTATTTAACCCTTAGATTTAAATGAGCTTTGGCTATGTTTTTTTAAATTTAATTTCTCACAACTGCATCGGAGGGAATTTTATAATAATAATGAGGGTGAAAGTTATTAAACACATAGTTTAGGTTTAGAAATCTGCAACAACAATGAGAATTCAATGAAGAATTTGGGGAGAGTTTTTCTATTTTTTATTAATGATAGTTGTTCTTTGATTTGGAGGGTTTGTAAAAAAATTTTTTGAAAGAGTATGCATGGTAGTTTTTTCATACTTGGTAGTGTTCGATGATGCTCCACATCAGTCTATAATGGTTGTCTCATATTCATTTAGACTCCCTTCAGATGTTGTTTCAAGTACATCAACATGCTCCTATGTAGACTTTAGTTCATTACATAAGTTCCTCCTAGCCTTCAATAATATTTCCATTTTCCTCCTTAGGTCATTAATCATCTCTTGTGCATTTTGCAATTCAAACTCAAGACTTTCAATCTTTTTTTCTTGTTTATAACTTTCCATGGTTGTGATCTTTACTCTTGGGTGTTTAAACATTTATCTCAAGAGTCCCACCTCTGATACCAATTGTTGGATTAACAATAGAAAGTTAAGTACTAAGAGGGAAGGGGTGAATTAGTAGCAATAAAAATTTTAAACATAAAAATTGGTCATATACCAAACTGAATATATTACAACTAAACTTTGTGAAGCATGTGAACTAAAACATGTAAGAACAACTCATAACACCAAAAATTTTGGTCACACAGAAATCCTTTGTTAGAGGAAAAAACTACAATGGGGATGACACCGACAATCCTTCACTATTGCAGAAAAAAGGTTGCTTGGTTAGAGCTACAATGTTATATTGTTTTGATAGATTACCCTGTTTGGAGTATAATATGACTTTTTTAGTCTACCTTCTTAAAGGATTCTACAATATCTAATCTAAGAGATGTACCCTATTAAAGGATTTACAAAATCAGACCTATTAGGTTCTACCCAAAAATGGGATTTTCACTCCTCTTAATACTATAAAACTTAATGCAAAAATATCTGTGAAAATGCATCAACATATGCTATTCAGACTTTGTATGCTCAATGTTCTCTTTACCTCATACTAGACTCATTAGCATCAAACTCATTCAACTACCCTACGCTATTGTAACTTCTCTATAATCAGCGCTTCTCTGTACTTCAAATTCAACTTCTCTTGTCTCTTTGTCTCACTCTATTTTTATTAAAAACATCCTTTATATATTCAATGTTTTTCCTCTTAATCTTATTGATTAAGTTTTCTTTATTTTATTCTCAACCATATGATCATCTTCATGAATAGATTCAATGTACTAGATACTCAATGAACCATGTAACCATTGCCTTGTGACTTGCACTATTCTTGGAAATAAAACTATTACTTTTTCCACTTGATCTTTACCATAGATCTTTACGATGAATTTTCTAAGTCACAGATCTTGTAACTAAATTCTTCTTAGGCTATAGAATCTTCTAGATTGTTGTGGTATTATATTAAATGTCGATCTGACTCGTATTTAACAAAAAATATTATGTTATCATTTCTCAGTAACATACTTCCCTAGCTCAGTGGCTCGGTAACCATTATGTTATGCTCAGTTCTTGGCTTGCTTGGTGTATTACCAACTAACTCTTTATGAATCTATCTTCTTTACTGATTGGCCTTATACTTTCCATTCCTTTCACTAATTGGCTTACTTAGTCAATATGACTTTGAAAAAACTAATGACAATAAAATAAGCACTATAGGAGTATCAATTACTTTATATTTTTAGTGGGATTGTGAAATCAAAATGAATTTAGAACATTCCAGATAATTGATATTGCAATCCAAACTTACCACTTTAATATTAAAATGTCAATTTTTACACTTTATTAGGTTTTTCCAAAAATTGGGTAATCCATTACTTTCGGATGTTTTTAGCCTTCCTCATGTGCTAACAATATTATTAATAGAATTTATCAAAATATGTGGTCTTGTCAAAGTGGCCAATTGGACAACTTGTTATTTCTACTTTATGTTTCTTTTTACTTAATTTTTTTTCTTGATTTATTTTGGAGTGAATTATCCTCTTGGTATTACCTTAATTGTTTTGTATTTCCTTGTGTATTGGTACCTTCTAAGCTTGACATGATCTCACATATGATAGTTGGATGTAGGGTGTTGAGGCCACATCTAGGAATGTAGTTGAGCTATATTCCTATGCTGAGGTCTAAGGAATCATACTCTTGGCTGAGGCCAATGGAGTTTACCATGTTTGTTATGACTTTTATACTTGAGATTATATTATTTCTTTCCTTTCTTGTGGATGTTTATGTTATTCTACATCCTTAGTGTAGAACCTGTTGGAAAAATGGTCATAAATCCCTTCAAGATTCGTGACAAGGGAATTACCTCCTCCTGTAGACTCTATAAGTCTAGTCATTATATCAGACATTGACAGGTCAATCTTTTGGTGCAATGACAACCATACTTGTAACAAGTGGTATTAGAGCTTTTGGTCCTTTGAGAGAAAGCTTAACATCTTGAGGTGATCTTGAAGATGTGATGCAGGGGCATTTACAAAGAAAGACATGGAGACAAAAGAGGATATTTAGATAAAAATTAAATTGGTTGAAGATAGGATATGTGCTTGATTTCAATTTGTAATAAGTTACCTTATTTTGTAACCTAGTGTCCTGGGTAGGTGATTTATAAGATACACTAGACATATGGGCACTAGCGGTCTTTAAAATTCCTAGGATATTTTTAGTTTTCCTTATGTGTTTTAAAGTTGATTTGGTCAAGGAGGCACATCAATATGTTTGAGGTTTCAATATTGTGTGAAAAGTACAAATATTAAAAGAGTTGTAAATGTTTTATAATGCAACTTTTCAACAATGTTCCAAAATTATCAAAGTTGGAAGGCCAACGGTCATAACCTTTTGGTTCAAGTTATGAACCATCAGGAAAGATGTTTTAAGGAAACCAAACTTGAATTAACCATGGGTTTGATGAATTTGAAAAGTTTGACACTTGGACAATAAGATTTACTATGATTTTCCTACATTTTTATCTGTATCCTACATTGGTACAATCCCATATGGATTCATTTTGAAGAAAGATCAATTTTTGAAGTTGAAAAAATGTTCTATCTTTCATCCTCAATTGGTTTGGAGTGAATTAGTCAAGGGCAACTAATGAGGAGCTCCTTCTCCTAGAGCCTCTAGCTCTCTCCAAGACCTTCACTGGGTCTTCCTTAGGGTCTCTCTCTCTACCCTAACTTAGAGGATTCTTTCCTAATCCTCTAACTCACTAGGAACTTCCCATCAACTTCAAAATCAACTCCTTATCTCCTCTTAGCTTTCTTGCAAGCATGGCTTCACAGGCCTCCTTTCACCCCACTAGTGTCAAATTCCTAAGGTTGGGCTTTCCTACTCCCCTTAGGTCAAATTTCACTCCTATGGATCCAAATTTCTATACCCTTCAACCATTTTCCAATCGAGACCCACAAATCCAACTCTTTGGCCTTGTAGCCTTTTTAGGCCTATTAGCCCTCCAAAACACTGAAAATGTGTTCTTTCTTGCACAAAACCTTAACAAACCCAAACAAAATTTGGATATTCTTTGTGGGTTTTTCCTCCCCTTGAATATTTACTAGGTCTCAATTCCTAATGGTGTTCGTATAGTAGTTTTCTACCAAAGCCCTAAAAATAAGGGTTTTGGAGACATGTAGACTAGTTTGGTAACTTGATATTATTTCTTTAATCAGTTGGACTCCTCTAAAATTCTACCTCCACTAGAAGGTCTTCACCGCATTACTCCTCACTTCTCCAAACTTTATTGGCTCATACCAATCAATCTACAATCTCCATTGCAACTATCTTGTTCAGTTACTCTAGCCAGAATGCTCACCACTCGCCTAGGGCCTGAATGTTATCAAGCCTTACCTACACTCACACACTCCAAAATCCATATCTATATATTATATACAAGGTCCTAGTGGATTCTAAGTGCTCATGGAGTTTGATCCATGAGAACTCCAAAGAAACCCATTATTTACATAATTGAACCAAAACTGGCCAGTGAACTTATAAAACACAAATAATTTGACAAAACTTAACCAGAATGTACAAAATAACTAAATAAAAAAAAAAAATCTTGGACACTTAATTTAAAACACTATCCAATCATTCATTCAGTCTATTCAATCCAATAAAGTGATGGATGGTGGCTTTGTCATAAATTTTCACTGTAAATTGGTTGTGCCTTGCAATCAGTCCGTACAATATGAGAACTCACTAAAAAATTAGGGTTGGATTCATCTTATATACTCCTATCTCATATATCTGGACCATTTGGTCTAGATTTGGGCACCTTAATGGCGAATTCCTAAAATCTAGGAAATGTTATCATGACAACTTTAAAAGTTGTCATGACAACTTTGACAACTTTTGTCAAAATTGCCATTTTCACAACTTGAGTGCCCTAATTGGTTCTAAACTTTACCAATTGACCTCAAATGGTTAGAAAACAACAAAAAATTAAAAATATTCCAAATTTGAGACTTTGGTCAAGTCTTTGACTTTTGAGTTGACTTCTAGGCCTTAGACTCCTAGAATCAACTAGACTCAAACAACACAACCTTAATATTTCCAAACCTAAACCACACCTCAAACACACACTAGGGAATTTATACTTAGTCCTTATTCATGGATGTTTTTCAAAACCAACCTACAAGACAAAATTTATTAATATCTTTCAATAGTCCTTAAGGGTGCTCCTACACCATACTCCCCCCACCTACAAGAAAAAAAAGTTAGGGTACATTTGGTGTCAGGAACTCCTCACTAATTCCATGTTTCTTGAAGTCACTCTCAGCTATCCAAGTGGCTTCTGACTCTAGTTGTTGCTTCCACTTTACTATATGCTCCATGTAGATCTTATGTCTTGTTTTCTTTTTCACCCTTGAATCCAATATCTTCTCAACTTGTAGTTTGTCATGTTCCAAAGTCTTGAAATATCCCATGTGCTTAATGAACTCTATTCTATACTACATCTCATCTATATATGGTCCTTTATAATTGATCAAATATTTCACATTGAAGATTGAGTAAATTGACATTCCCTTGGGCAACTCTACCTTGTATGCATTAGGTCCATACTTTGCCAATATCTTACAAGGTCCAATTCATTTCATTTGTAGCTTGTTGGGTATCCCTTTCTATATTCTTGCCTTATTTAGGAACACCATGACTATTTCACCCACTTCAAACTATAATTCTCTTCTCCCCTCATCTTTCTTTGCCTTCAACTTTTGATTTGCCTCCATCAAGGTCTTTTCCACTTGCTCATGGACCTCCTTCATTGATTATGCAAAATCGTTAGCATACCCATTGATTCCCTCATATCCTTTGAGGTCTCTGAGTTCCATCACACCCCTTGGATGTTCTTTATACACTATCTCAAATGGACTCTTCCCTGTAACTCTATTGGTACTATCATTATAGGAAAATTCTACCTATGGAATAACTTGCTCTGAGCCTTATCTATACTCTTTGGTCAAACATATAAGAAAGTTCCCAAGGACCCTGTTGATTACCTTAGTCTGCCCATGCATTTGAGGATGATAGGAAGATCCATGAGACAATTTTGTTCTTAGCCTCTTCCATAGGGTCTTCCAAAAGTGACCCATGAACTTTACATCCCTGTCGGAAACAATGCTCATTGGTAGGCCATGAATCCTTACCACTTCTTTGAAGAAAAAGTAGGCAATATGGCTGGCATCATCTGTTGTTTTACATGGTATGAAGTGGCTCATTTTACTAAACCTATCTACCCCTAAAAATACACATTCTAAACCAGTTGGAGTTCTAGGTAACCCCACTATGAAGTCCATACTTATGCACTCCCAAGGTCTACTTGGGATGGGTAATGGCTGGTAAATTCTTGCATTAGATGAAGTGCCTTTAGCTTTCTAACATTTTCCACACTGCTCCACATACCTTCTTACTTCCTTTTGCATCTTTGGCCACCAATAGAATCTCTCTACTAAGTCCAATATCTTATTCAATCCAAAGTGTCCACTTAGGCTTCCATTATGCTTCTCTTGTATAAGGTTCTCCCTCATTGAACCTCTTGGAACACATAGTTGTTTTCCTTTGAATAGAAACCCATTCTGCAATGTATACTCTGAAAACTCACTATGAAAGTGATTCTCAAAATTTTGACACACCTTATATATCTCTGAGAAATCTGAATCTGCCTCATATAGGTCCTTAAAACCTTCAACCCCTATGCTTTGCAACTAAATCTCTTGGATGGTAAGTAGTCTTCTACTAAGGGCATCTGCAACTTGGTTTTTCTCTCCCTTCTTATGTTTTATAGTAAAGGTGTAAGACTGTAGGAATTCCATCCACTTGATGTGTCTCAAACTGATCTTGTCTTGAGTGTTTATGTAACTCACTACTTGGTTATCTGTGAAGAGAAAAAACTCTTTGGGAAAAAGATAATTCCTCCACTTCTTTAAGGCTTGTATAGGAGCATATAGCTCCAAGTCATATGAAGAATACCTAGTCTTAGCCTCATTTATTCTTTCACTAAAAAAGGCCACACGTCTGCCTTCCTGACTTAGGACAGCTCCCACTACAATGCTACTTGCATCACACTCCATAATGAATGGTTTTTCAAAGCTTGGAAATAGAAATATAGGTTGAGTAGACACTTCTTTCTTTAATCTCTCAAATCCATCACTAGATTCCTTTTGTCCACAAAAATTTTGTTTTCAACCCTCCGTTTATAGTCTCTAGGACTAGAGCACAAATCTCACTGAATCTCCTAATGAAATTCCTATAGAATTGGGCTAACCCATGGAAGATTCTAACTTTTGTCCCTATCTTAGGAGTAGGTCAGTTCAATATGGCCTCTAATTTCTCCTTGTTCATCTTTAAGTCACCCTTGGAAATCAAAAAGCCAATGTAGACTAGCTCTTCCTTCATGAACTCACTCTTCTCAAGGTTTATGGTGAGCTTCTCTTCCCACAACTTCTTCAACACTAACTCCAAGTGTCTCATATGGTCCTCCTTTGTTTTACTAAATATGAGGATGTCATCTAAATATAAAACTACAAAGACTCTTATGTAGTCCTTCAAGACTTCATTCATCGCCCTCATAAAGGTTCTTAATGCATTGGTAAGCCCAAAGGGCATCACTAACCATTCATATAACCCATCTATAGTCTTAAAGGAAGAATTCCACTTATCACCCTCTTTCATCCTAATTTGATAGTACCCACTCTTGAAATAAATTTTAGAGAAGTACATAGCATCCCCCAAACAATCCATCAAGTATTCTTTTCTAGGAATTGGAAATCTATACCTAATAGTTATTCTATTTATTTCCTGAGAATCAGTACACATTCTCCACTTACCTCCTTTCTTAGGAGACAACACCACTAGGAAATCACATGGGCTAATGCTCTTCCTTATCAACCCTTGGTCCAAAATCTCTTGGACTTGTCTAGCTATCTCCTTGTTTTTCTTTGGTGTCATCTTTTATGCATCCTAGTTTGGAAAAGATGCTCCTAGTATGAAGTCAATTTGATGACTTATCTCCCTCTTCGGTGGAAGTGTAGTTAGTGTACCTTCACAAATTATATCCTTGAATTGGTCTAGCATTTCTCTTACCTCTTGTGGTATAGGTTCCTTCTCATGAGACTCCTCCTCCTTTGGCTTTAGCAAGATTGCATACCCAACTTCTTCTTCCTTTAGATCTTTTAGGAATTCTTTCCCACTCAATAACATGGCATGAGATTTTTCCTTCTCCATTGTCTCCTCCTCTAAGATAGACTGTATCTTTTAAGTGACCCCATCCTTCTTGAAAATATACTTGTTATCCTTCCCATTATGGACTGCATGTCTGTCATACTGCCATGGTCTAGAAAGAAACAAATGGCAAGCATCCATTGGAAAAACATCACATAGTATCTTATCATGATACTTCCCAATAGAAAATTCCACCCAAACTTGTTCATTGACTAAGATGTTCTAGCCCTTATTCAACCATGTGACTTTGTAAGGGAATTCATGTGGAATTTTAGTGAGCTTTAGTTTCTCTACTGCCTCTCCTGATATTACATTATCTATAGATCCTGAATCTATGATCACCTTACATAATTTTCCAATTATCTTTCACTTGACCCTAAAAAGAGCCATTCATTTCTTGTGTCCATCCTTAGTGGGTTCTTTTATTAGTATTCTTCTACGCATCAAACTTTCACCTTTCTCTGAATCTAGACTGACCTCTGAATGCTTGGTGTTGTCCTCCTCTTGGACATAGTTGATCCTCTTTTCTCCTTGTGAGGATATTGGCTTATCTAGACACCTATATGAAGGGTGCCCCAATATTCCATAGTTGTATCATTTCATGGAAGAGAAATCAGATCCCCTTCCAAAACCTCATGTCCTTCCTATACCACTATTATAAGAACCCCTTCCTCTACTGTTGAATCCACCTCTATTGCTTCACTCCTGTCCTTGATCTACATATCTAGAGTCACCTTGACCCCTATTGTCATTTCTTCTGCCACTTGAGCCTCCTCTATGGCCATGTCTATTATCTCTACCCCCTCCTCTACTTTTGGAGCTAGAATCTTGTCTTTTCTTTAGTTTTTCTTCCACCTTCAAAGCCATTTGAAAATAACTATGAATGGAAGTCAGGGTGAAGATACTAAGCTCTTCTTGGATGTTTCACCTTAATACATTAAGGTATATTTCCACTTTAATGTTCTCTATCTCTTGGATTATTGATCTAAGACAAAGTTTTTGAAATTCTTCGGTATAGGCTGCCACATCTAGGTCTTTTTGCATAAGATATTTCCTCTTCTTATGCTATTGGACGTCATAATCCTCTTGAAGATAATACTCCTTCACTTTTTCCATCATTTTCTTCCAATTTTTTATGGGCTTCTTGCCCTCTTTCTCCCTTTCTTCCTGCAAGAACTTACACCATGTAAGTGCTTGCCCTCTTAGCCTTGACTTGGCTATCTTCACCTTTTGGGCTTTTGTAATTCCATCACACTCGAAGTGATTCTCCATCCCTTCAAGCCATTCCATAACCAACTCTATATCCATCTTACTAGAGAATACTGGTAGTCCTTCTAGAGCCTTCCCACTTAGTGCTTTGCGTGCTTTGAGGAATGGTTCCTAAGGTAGAAGAGGATCAGGCTCCGGTTCTACTTCCTATTCTAATGGAGATTTACCTTTATATAACCCTCCATGAACTTCTTCTATCAGTTTGTTGGTTTTCTTTGCAACCTCTACCATTTTGATCTTCATTTCCTGCATTGATTCTTCAAGAAGCCTATTCTTGATTTTTTTTCTCTCACAAATCTTTGGTCACCATCCTGGACTGACCTATGGACTCACTCTAATATGACATACACCAATTCAATCACCCAAGCCTTTCCATGGATCTGATACAAATTTGATGAGGAGCTCCTTCTCCTAGAGCCTCTAACTCTCTCCAAGACCTTCATTGGGTATTCCTTAGGGTCTCTCTCTCTCTCTCTACCATAACTTAGATGATTCTTTCCTAATCCTCTAACTCACTATGAACTTCCCATCAACTTCTAACTCAACTCCTTACTCTCCTCTTACCTTTCTTACAAGCATGGATTCACAAGCCTGCTTTCACCCCAATTGTATCAAATTCCTAAGTTTGGGATTTTCTACTCCCCTTAGGTCAAATTACACTCCTATGGATCCAACTTTCTAGACCCTTCAACCATTTTCCAATCGAAACCCACAAATCCAACTCTTTGGCCTTGTAGCCATTTTAGGCCTATTAGCCCTCTAAAACACTGAAAATGTGTTCTTGCTTCCACAAACCCTTAACAAACCCAATTAAAAATTGGATATTATTTGTGTTTTTTACCTCCCCTTGAAGATTTACTAGGTCTTAATTCCTAATGGTGTCCGTACAATAGTTTTCTACCAAAACCCTAAAAATAAGGGTTTTGGAGACATGTAGACTAGTTTGATAGCTTGATCTTCTTTCTTTAATCAGTTGGAATCCTCTGAACTTCTCCCTCCACTAGAAGGTTTGCACCACATGCCTCCTCACTTCCCCAAACTTTATTGTCTCATACCAATCAATCTACTATCTCCATTACCACTGTCTTGTTAAGTTACCCTAGCCAGAATGCTCACCACTCACCTAGGGCCTGAATGTTCTTGAACCTTCCCTGCACTCACACACTCCAAAATCCATATCTACATAGTATATACAAGGTCCTAGTGTATTCCAATTTCTCATGGAGTTTGAGCCAAGGGAACTCCAAAGAAACCCATTATTTACATAACTGGACCAAAACTAGGTAGTAAACTTGCAAAACACATACAATTTGACAAAGCTTGACCAAAATGTAAAAACTAACAAACTAAAACCACAAAAATCTTGGAAACTACATTTAAAACACTATCCAATCATTCATTCAGTCCATTCAATCAAATAAAGTGATGGATGATGGCCCTGTCACAAATTTTCACTATAAATTGGTTCTTCCTTGCAATCAGTCTGTACAATATGAGAACTAACTGACAGATTAGTGTTGGATTCACCTTATATACTCCTATCCTATCTATCTAGACCATTTGGTTGGGATTTGGGCACCCTAGTGGCTGATTCCTAAAATCTAGGAAATGTTGTCATGACAACTTTAAAAGTTGTCATGAAAACTTTGACAACTTTTGTCAAAATTGCCATTTTCACAACTTGAGTGCCCTAATTGGTTCTAAACTTTACCAATTGACCTAAAATTGTTAGAAAACAAAAAAACATTAAAAATTTGGCCAATTTTGGAATTTTTTCAAGTCTTTGACTTTTGAGTTGACTTCTAGGCCTTAGACTCCTAGAATCAACTAGACTCAAACAACACAACCCTAATCTTTCCAAACCTAAACCACACCTCAAACACACACTACGGAATTTATACTTAGTCCTTATTCATGGATGGTTTTCCAAACCAACCTACAAGCCAAAATTGATTAATATATTTCAATAGTCCTTAAGGGTGTTCCTGCACCAGTAATGAGAGTTAGAGAATATTTTGTAGATACAGTCAAGAAACCCTACCATACCTAGGGTTTTTACATGTTTCACTCATATCTTGCAAATCCACCATGGGAAAAATCTAAAACTCTGGTTTTTCCAAGGTATGAGAGTTCAATTCAATATTTTTATGGTCTTATACTGGGAGATGACTAGCGGAGTATTGTGCAAGTGCAAATATTTGGACAAGCATTGTCATGTGACTATCCAATAAAGTAGTAGTACAGTGATTATACCTTTAAAAAAAGGTGGTTTCAAGGTATGAGCCTTCATATTTAGTATATTTTCACCTCCTCCTTAGTGTCCCAAATTATGTGGTGATGAGACTAACCCTTTGTAGAGAACTTTGTTTGTAAAAGTGACCTAATTAGGCTATTAGGACTAGTAGGTACTTCTTGGCATATGGGTATGTGAATTTGGAGTTAAGAACTGTGAAGTTGGGGTTTCAACTATCTCCTTTAAGGGTGCCTAAATATGTGGTATTTTAATAGATACTTTGAAAACATTATGATTTATCCTTAAGAAACTCTTTGGTTAGCGCTACCGGCCCTTAGGACTTGGATATTCTTAGGAGGGAGTGTAGAACTTGAACTTGGACATTTTCATGATACTAAAACTATCATATGACCCTAGTGATGTCTATGAGGGATGAATTAACTATTGGTAGATTGATTATTGAAGTTTGAGAAACCATTAATTAGGAGAGAGACCTATTCATGGTCCTAGAGACAAAGAAGATGAAAGGATAGATGATAAGGTGTTAGAGCCTTTGGAAGGATTAGTGATACCAAGGGGTTTGCATCAAATTAGTATCATAGATTGGGAGGATCTATTTGGGAAAAGGATATAAACACATATGATAGAAACAAGAAGTAGATATCCCTATAAGGATAAATAATGTGGATTTAGCCAAGTTGGTCAGTGAATATATGGAAGATAGAAGAGCAATGATGGCTGAGAATAAAGACAAGAGAGAAAAGATAGAAAATTTGAAGGAAAAAATGGAGAAGAGGGATGGAGACTCTGGTAAAAGTGATGAATGTGATGAAGAGGAGATCCCAAAGAAGGATGAGTTGTAGTTTCCTATATACCAGAAAGCCCTTCTCAATGACCTAAAGTCCATGGAGAGAAGGACTTTGGATATGAAGATGGAATTGCCAGTGTTCATAACAAGTGATATGGAACCTAACCCAATCATGGATTGGTTAGATTCCCTGAATAGTTATTTTGAGTGTGAATATATCCTAGAGCACCAGAGGGTTAAGATGGCTAGGTAAAAAATGAAAGGGGCTACATTGACTTGGTGGAACTTCATCCAATATGAAAGGGTGAAGGAAGAGAAAAATCTAGTGGCTACATGGAAGAACATGTTAGCAATGATGAAAGAGGCATATATCCATGAGGACTATGAAGTCTAAATAAATAAGAAGAGGCAAAATATCAAGAAAAAGGACTTATATATAAGTTCTTATACAAAAGAATTGATGAAGCTCTATGTGAAGAGAAAACCTGAGAAAGTGAAGAACAAAGGGTGGTAAGGTACATGAATGGGCTGAAGTACACAATCCAAGAAGAACTAAACCATCTTACCCCTGAGACGGTAAAAAAATGCTATCAATTAGAAATGAAAGTGAAGGAGAAGTTAAGAAGGAGACAAGACCAAAACAATAGGGGTAGAAGAAGGATCCAGAGAGGAGGAAGGAGTCCTTTCACACATAGAGGAAATGGTTTTGGATTACTAGGGAGTTCTAACCAAGAGCATACTAGAAATGAAGGAAATAATCAGAGAGGTAACTTTATAGGAAGAAGACCACCATCTAGAGGGATATCTCAAGGAAGAGGCACTATAAGATGCTACAATAGAAATCAGGAGGGGCGCATAGCCAGTTAGTGTCTAGACAAAGAAAGCACAAGTAACTACCAAACTGTGGCTACATTTAGGAGTGTGAATTTTCCAAATTCTTATGGTTACCCTAAATAGGGGATAAATTAATGATAAGGATAAATTTATTGAAGATGCCCATAAGTAAGGAGCTACCTTAGAGAAAGTCTATTTTCAAGACTGCATGTAAATCTAGTGGAAATTTTTGCAAAGTCCTAATTGGTTCAGGAACTAGAGATAACTTTGTGTCCATGAAATTGGCAGAGAAGCTGAAACTCAAGAGGATCCCTAATTCATACCCTTATATAAGGTATCTTTGCTAACAAAAGGACAAAAAGTAGTTATGGAAGAGAAATCTTGGTTAGAGTTCCAAATTGGAACCTACAAGGATAAGATTTTGTTTGACATTGCAAAAATCAATTCTTTCCATATATTATTTGGGATGCCTTCACAATATGACCTCCAAGCTCACCATAATGGGGGTGAGAAACACATACACCATAGTCAAAGATGGGAAGACCATTGAGTTTTGACCTTTAATTGAAGATGAAAAAGAACCCAAGCATAAGGAGGCTAGAGTGATTCTAATGGAGAACAAGGAGTTCCTAAAGGAGGTCAAAGAACAAGGGGGTTATGTTTTTCATTGATCCTTGTTCCCAAGATAGAAGTTGTAGATCCAACTATTGATCAAAGACATAATAGAGAAAGGTTGGTGCCATATGAAGTCTGAGAAATTTAATATAATTAAAAAAGGGTAATTTCTCAAGGTACGCACAAATCACTTCCTCCTATTAGAGATATAAGTCACTACATTGAATTGGTCCTTGGAACAACATTACAAAATAAACCTACATATAAGCTTACCATACAACAAAATGAGGAAATTTATAGATAGATTACATAAGCTGACTCGAAAAAGTCAGAGTCCATGTGTAGTACCAAAATTCCATGTACCAAATAAGGTAGGTACTTGGAGGATTTTTACGGATTCAAGGGCCATTAACAAAATCACAATAAGGTATAGGTTCTCAATTCCTAGAATAGAATTTTTTTGGATTGTTTGGGGGGTGCTAAATATTTTTCAAAGATTGATCTTAAAAGTGGGTATCAACAGATTAGAATAATTCCTGGTGATGAATGAAAGTCTACTTTTAAGACTAATGAGGACTTATATGAATGGAACCTTAAGCCATTTTCCTTTTCAAAGGCACTAACCATGTTTATGAGGTTACTGAATGAGTACCTAAGTGAATTCATTGTGAAGTTTGTCATTGTGTACCTAGATGATATAATGATTTTTAGTAGGAAAAAAGAAGAGAACCTATGACACCTAGAGATGGTTTTGGGGGGTTATATAAGGAGAAATTAATGATCAATTTGGACAAGTGTTTTTTCATGTAGGATCAGATCATATAGTTGGAATTTTTTATCTCACAAGGTGAGCTCAAGATGGATCAAGATAAGGTAAAATCTATCCTAACTTGGACCACAACTAGAAATTTGAATTATGTTAGAATTTCCCATGGACTTTCAACATTCTATAGAAAATTCATAAGAGGATCTAGTCATATTTGTGCACCTATGTGGAATACCATTAAGGGGGACCAAAAATGTAAATTCATGCGGACACAAGTAGTAGATGAATCTTTTGAAGTCCTCAAATAGAAATTTGTAGAACAACAAATACTAGCCTTATCAGATTTCAACAAAGTGTTCCAAATAGAGTGTGATTCCAGTCATGTGACCATAGGGGCTGTATTGAGTCAAGAGGGGAGACCTATAGTCTTCTTTACTGAAAAAATGAATAAAGCTAAAAAAAATTACTCATCCTATGATCTTAAAATGTATGCCCTAGTTCAACCACTTAAAAAATAGATACATGATCTAGTCCCTAAAGAATTTGTGGTGTTCACTGATAGCCAAGATCTAAGATTCATCAATAGCCAATAAAATTTGAGTCATAGGCATATGAAGTGGGTAGAGATCCTACAATAATTCACCTTCTCATTGAAACACAAGAAATGGGTATCTAATAAGGTTGTTGATGCACTAAGTATAAGGGTGAAGTATATAAATCTTGTTCTAACCTTGATGATAGGTACACTATGAATTTTTCTGACTTCTTGTTGCAGGAAGGTTTTCTTTTCAAATGTGGAAAACTTTTCATTCCAAAATTTTTAATGAGGATGAAAATAGTAAAGGAGATACATAATGGAGAAATGGCAAGGTGCTATGGGTTGGACAAGACCCCTAATTTGGTGAGGAAAAACTATTTATGGCCTAAAATGCAAGTAGATATCAGAAGATATGTTGAGACATGTATTGTTTTTCAAAAGGGAAAAGGGAAGTCTTATAATGCATGGCTATATCAACCACTATCGATCCTATCCAGACCTTGCGAGAGTGTGAGAATAGTTTTCAATATGGGGCTACCCAGAACACAAAAGGGATTTGACAATATTTTTGTAATGGTTTACTGTTTTAGTAAAATGACACATATTTTTCCATGTAAAACAACAAATGATGATTCACACATTGTAGGACTCTTCTTAAATAAGTGTTAAGAATCCATGGTTTTCCCTTAAAAATAGTTTTAGATAGAGATGTAAAATTCACTGGTCATTTTTGGAGGACTATCTAGAAAAAGTTTGGCACAAACTTGTCTTTTTCATTAGCCTACCATCCTCAAACAGATGGAGCAATATAAGTGTTCAATAGGACCCTTGGAAATATCTTGAGGTTTCTGACAAGGAAACATGGAAACAAGTGGGATGTAATACTACCATAGGCTAAATTGTCATACAATGATATTGTTAATAGGAGTACATGGAAGTCTCCTTTATATATTTTCTATGGGCTTCATCCTAGAGGAGTCTTGGAACTAGTAAGTATACCTTCTACCGGTCCTATAAGTGCATATGGAGAGGAATTTTATGAAGCCATTAAGGAAGTACAAGAACAGGTATTGAAAATTCTACAACAATCTAGTGACAAATATAAGACACATGTAGATCATATAAGGAGGCACTTACAATTTGAGGTTGGAGATCTTGTGTGGGTGTATTTGAAGAAAGAGAGATTTTGTAAGGGCAAGTACACTAAAATAATGCAAAAGAAGATAGGTCCTTGTTCTATCTTGAATAAATGTGGTAAGAATGCATATGAAGTTGAATTTCCTGATGGTTTGGGGTTGTGACCAATCTTAAATGTATATGAGTTAACACCATTTAAAGGGAATTTGGATACACATTAGGATACAGAGGACATGGAACAAGTTTCTGATGAGATCCTTCCTAAACATGAACAACCTAACTTGGAAAGAATTTTGTATACAAGAAAGAAATGGAGACCAAAGATGATATTTAGACCCAAATTCAATTGGTTTAAGATAGGATATGTTATTTATATCAATTTGTAATAAGTTACCCCATTTTGTAACCCAATGTCTTGGGTAGGTGATTTATAAGCCACGTTGGACACATGGGCACTAGGGGTCTTTGAAATTCCTAGGATGTTTTCTAGTTTTCCTTAGGTATTTTAAAGTTTATTTGGTTGAGGGGTAACACCAATATGTTTGGATTTTCAATATTGTGTGAAAAGTGTAGATATTCCACAAGTTGTAAATGTTGCATAATGCAACTTTTCAAAAATGTTCAAAACTTGGGGAATTTGGAAGGCCAAAGGTCATACCATTTTTATTCTAGTTATGAACCACTAGGAAAGATTTTTTAAGGAAACACAACTTGAATTTAGAGTGGGGTTGATGAATTTGTAAAGTTTGACACTTGCACGATAAGATTTACCATGATTTTCTTGCATTTTCTCTGTATTTTGCATTGGTACGATCCCGTACATATTCATTTTGAAGAAATATCATCTATGAAGTTTCATACATGTTCTAGGTTTAGTTTTCAATTGTTTTGGAGTGAATTATTCAAGGGGAAGGAGAGCTAGAGAAGATTTTGTAGATATAGCCAAGAAACCCTATGATACCTAGAGTTTTGAAAGGTTTCACTCATATCTTGAAAATCCACCATGGGAAAAATCTAAAACTCTAGTGTTTGAAAGGTATGATAGTTTAATTTAATATTTTTATTGTATTAGAGTGGGAGATGACCGATGGAGTGTTGTGAAAGTTAAAAGTTGGAACATGCATCATCATTTTACTGTCCAATAGAGTACTATAGTGAACATAAATTCAAAAAATGGTGGATTTAGAGCCTTCATATTTGGTCTATTTACATTTACTCCTTAGTGTTCCAAATGGTTACGTGATCAGAATAACCCTTTATACAACACTTTGTTTGTAAAAGTCACCTAATAGGGATATTAGGCATAATAGGTACTTCGTAGCATCTAGGTATGTGAACTTGGAGTTAAGACCTAAAAATTTAGGGTTTGGACTATCTTTGTAAGGGGTTTCTAAATATGTTGTTTGTTCAATAGGTCCTTTCAAAACCTTAGGTGTTATCCTCAGCAAACTCTCTGGTTAGGGATAGTAGCCCTTAGGACTTGGAGATGCTTAGAAGGGAGTGCAAAACTTGAACTTGGGGATTTTCATGACACTAAAAGTATAATATGACCCTAGTGATATCTAAGAGGGCTAGATTAATTGTTGGTAGAGTTATTGTTGAAGTTTGAGAAACCATTTATTTAAAGAGAGACCTATTCATGGTCATAAAGACAATAAAGATGAAAGGAGAGATGATAGGGTGTTAGAGCCTTTGGAAAGGTTTATATGAGAGTCTATTGAAATTGTTTTCAAATCCTATTGTGATACCAAGGGTTTAGCATCAAGATGGAATACTATAGGAAGGAGAGTCCAAAATTTGATCCTAAAATTTTTTGATAGTTGGAAGAACAAGATGAGAACTCATCTACTATGTTTAGGAATTGACTATAGGATAATTACAAAGAAGCATGAGAAGATCAAGCATGAAGATGAATTAGATAAAGATAATGAAGATCAAAAGAGGATGTTTATTTTTAATATGGTTGCAAGATAAGAATTGATTAGTGTTCTTTGAAAGGGTAAATTATTAGAGGTTAAAGACTTGGATTATGCACATAAAATCTAGAAAAGACTAGAGACATTATATGGAGATATATTTAGTAAGCAAGTGAAATTAAAAAATTGGAAGACTAAGATTTGGATTTTATGAATGTGAGATGATGAGAATGTCAGAGCATATGTACAGAGGGTTACTAAGCTTTTTACAAGGATTGGAAACTATGGAGGAACATATATTGAAGAAGAATTGATCATAAAGATTCTCCTATCTTTGACACATTTTTTCTAAGTTGACCACCTTTGAGGATGCAGAGCTTGGAGATACTTTACCTAAGGTGGAATCTACATTTAAGGTGACAATGCACAATTTAAAAAATGCTTTATCAACTCTTGCCAGCACCATTAGAGGTAACATGTATGAAGAACTTGGTGTATATTCTGGTGATTGGGAAAATATAGTAGAAGAGGAAAGAAATCTAGATGAACTGATGGCTTTGATTTCAAGAAGGGAAAAGAGAGGTAAGGGTAAATTTGAAGGGATGTTACCACTGAATTATTTTTTATATAATAAGATTGATCATTTTACATCTATATGTCCCACAAGGGTTCCCAAGAATAAACATAAGTTCCATAAACCAGATTATTCTAAAGATAAGGAATATTATTATGCTAGCGAAGGTGTATATGATGATGATGTTGTGGATTATTATAAAATTGGATTTATTACTATTAAGGATGATGAGCCTATTCATTAAGAAATATCCCTAGTTTCTCATGTTGAAAATAAATTTGAATGGGTCATAAACATTATTTACATCATATGAATGGTGATAAAAATAAGTTTGTTCAGCTAACTAAATATGATGATAGGGTAGTTAGATTTGGTGTTAACACTCAAAAATTGATCACTGGAGTAGGTTCAATTTCCCTTGATGGTAAAGATAATACTGATCATGTATTTATTTTTGATGGACTTAAGAATAAGTTTTTGAGAGTTGGAAAAATTGTAGACAAGGACTATCATTTAAATTACAATGATGTGAAACATACTATTAGAAGTCAGTCAGGAAATTTTATCACATCAGGTACAAAGTCAAGAGGTAATGTGTTTGAATTGAATACTTCAGAGGCTACTTGTTTTTTTGTGAAGGTTGATGATCATTGATTATTACATAGAAGGTTTTTTCATATAATTTTTGATAACATTATGAAAGAAAGTATGAAAAATGCAACCAAATAGTTAAGAAAATTGTGAAGCCTGCTAACACCATATGTCAAGAGTGTGTGATGGGGAAACAAATTAGAAGCAGTTTTAGAAAAATTCTTACTCAGCAAATGGGAGGTTGGATCTAGTGCATAAAAATATATGTGGTCCTACAAGAACAAGATCATACTATAGAGAAATGTATTTTATACTTTTGGTTGATCAGTATTATTGGATGATGTGGGCTGCATTTCTTAAAGAAAAATATGAAGCTTATGATAAGTTTAAGATTTTCAAAGAAAAAGTTGAGAATGAATCAGGTGTGAAGATAAGATTTTTGAGGTTTGATAGAGGTGGAAAGTTTACATCAGATATATTGAATACTTACTATGAAGATCATGGAATATAAAGAAAAATATAAGATCTTAGGACTCCACAATAGAATTTGGATTGCAGAGCGAAGAAAGACACATATACTAGATACTACCAGGACTATGTTTCTTGAAGGGAATGTGTCAAATGTGCATTTGAGAGAATTCTTTGGTACTATAATCTACACTTTAAATAGAATTTAGATCACATAAGGTATTAGTAAGAAACCTTATAAACTTTGGTTTAATCATGCTCCTATTGTAAAAGAATTCAAAATACTTGGTAGAAAATGTTACATCAAAGGGGATGATGAGATAGGAAAATTTGATGCTAGAGGTGATGATCAAATTTTCCCTGGTTATTATACTAAGAGTAAGGATTATAAGTGTTTCAATACAAGATTGAGAAAAATAATTGAAAGTGCTAATGTGAGACTTGATGAGAGGCTCCAGGTCTAGGAAAGAATGTATGACTATAATCAGATTACAAAGAACATGGAGATTACTGAAAGTCGAGAGGAAACTCTAAGTTGAGGTATGATTGAATGATTCTACTCAAACTTCGAAGACACCAAGGTATGCTAAGAAAAATCATCCTTAGAAATAAATTATTGGTGATGAAAATAAAGGAATGATGACAAGATTGAGGAAAGAAATGATATTTGTTTGATTTCACAAGTAGAACCAAAAAATAATGATGAGGCATGTCTAGATGAATATTGTATTAAATAAATCTGGGAAGAATAGGATCAGAGTGTGACACAAACAAGGACAAAGGATCCAAGAATGTACAGTCCAACCTTGCATCCAAACAACAACCACAACAGGAACAACAATAGCAACAAATATGATCAATATCAACTCATTAGATATATTAGAAAATCAATTACATGCAAGATGATAAGTTGTAAGGCCTTCTTAGTTACGACCAATTACATCAGAAAATACAACATATCTCTAAGGAGAAGCACCTTCAAAAATAGTCCATATCAGTGATATGAAGCAATTCTGTAGGAACACCAAGACAAATTTAAACTTGAGCTCACAAGCAGCCAATAAATATTCTTGTTTCCTAAGACAACACTAGCTATAGGATTTCTGATGAAGGGTGCTCCCCTTAATACCACAAACACATAACAGAAATAGAGAAGAAACACGAACAGAAAATGGGCTTCTTATTATCTCCACAAATGTGGAATTACAAACTTTCAGAATTACAATATGCAAAGCCACATGGGCATTCCCTTACAATATTCTATAGGACAAAGCCTCGAATTCTTACCCAGATCCACCCAGAACTATCCTAGACAACACTACGGGCCTTCTTTATATTGGCAATTTCCACTGCCCGAGAAGGTTCCAGAAATCTAGCCATTAAGGCCGACTACCCTTAGCATTTAATTATTTTCACTTTTATTACAAAAGGGTCGGCTTTAAATATTTACAAAACATGAGATTAGGTAGCCAAACTTGTGGAAGCCATAACTTTTGAACCGTAGCTCTGATTGGCTATTATAACCACTTTCTGGAAAGGCAAGATCACGATCTACAGTGCCTAACTTGCGAAGTGCTAGTCAGCCAAGGGTTCAACCTCAATCCAGAGCCTCTAAGGTCCTAAAAATTCAGCTCAAAGATTTTTCACCCTAAAATCTCAATAGTAAATCCTTAATAACTTCGCCAATATAGATGATCTGGCAATGAAATTCAACTGGCATTCTTATATGACTAAGATGAACCTTCATCTGGAAAATTAGAACATTCTGAGCTCAAACGACCAACTTACTAAAAATAGTAAGTTTCCAAAAATAGTAGCTTTATACAAAATAGCCCTTATTGAATAGAAAAACACATATTTTGGGTGATTTGAGAAGTGACCTTGTCATGTCTCAGGTGTGCAGAGGAAAACCAAGCTGGTCAACCTCCTCCCTTGTTAGCCATGATGAATCTTCAACAGGTCATCCTTTCCACTTGACCAGATATTCTTCATATGTCTTGTTCCTTTTACTTCTACCAACACGACTGTCCAGTATGTCTTCAATCTCCTTGGTATCTGAACTACTTGCTGGAATACTCCAATGTGCTACTATGATCTCATCTTCAATACCTCCTTCATGATACTCTGTCAAATCTGAAATGTTAAACACTGGTGAAATATTCAGCTCACTAGGCAATTCTACCTCATATGCATTTCCTGAATCATTCTTCTTCAGTATCTTACATGGTGCAAACTTCTCCATTTTCAACTTGGTATATGTACCAACTGGAAATCGGTCCTTCTGCAAATGAACCATGACTTCATCCCCAACCTGAAATTCCTTATGTCTCCTTTTCTCATCTGCCTTAGCCTTATACTGTGCATTCATTTTGGTAATGTTCTTCCTCACTTCCTCATGGATGTTATTCAAGTGTTCTGCAAAATCCTTAGGTTCAGCACTAATTTTTTCTCCTTTATCTATCTTTCTCAATTCAGATGCATTTCTTGGACTACTTCCATATACAATCTGGAATGGTGATTTACTAGTGCTCCTATTGACAGAATTATTGTATGCAAATTCTACCTGTGGTAAAATCAAATCCCATCCTATTGGCTTATCTCCAACCAAACATCTCAGCAAATTCCCCAAACTCCTATTCACCACCTCTATCTGTCCATCAGTCTATGGATGATGTGATGAATTAAACTTCAAATTTGTCTTCAACTTCTTCCACAATGTACGCCAAAAATATCCAACAAACTTAGTGTCTCGATCTAAAACTATGGTCTTTGGCAAACCATGTAGCCTCACCACTTCTCTGAAAAATAATTTTGCTACATGAACAACATCATTAGTCTTCTTGCAGGGAATGA
>MU223804.1:3314656-3365383 GCA_018584345.1 Thuja plicata | reverse complement strand
TTCAAATTTATCAACAATTTCTCTTCTCTCAACTTCTCAAATACCATATGAATATGCATCACATGCTCCTCCAATGTCTTACTAAAGATCAAAATATCATCTAGGTAAACAATGACAAACTTACCCATAAATTCTTTCACAACCTCATTCATGAGCCACATGAAAGTGCTCGGTGCATTGGTTATCCCAAAAGGCATGACTAACCACTCATACAATCCTTCCTTTGTCTTGAACGTAGTCTTCCATTCATCTCCTTCTCTAATCCGAATCTGATGATATCAACTCTTCAGATCTATCTTTGAGAAATACATAGCTCCACTCAAATAGTCCATAATATCATCCATTCATGGCAATGGAAACCTGTACTTGATTGTGATCTTGTTTATTGCCCTGGAGTCTATACACATCCTCCGCTCTCCATTCTTCTTTGGTGCTAATACTGCTGGTACAGCATAGGGACTTAGACTCTCACGGATCAATCCTTTCTACAACAACTCATGTACTTGTCTATTCAACTCCTCACTTTCTACATGTGTCATTCTGTGTGCTACCTTATTTGGAAAACTCGCTCCTGGAATCAAGTGCATATGATGACTGATCTTCCTGACTGGTGGTAATCCATCAGGCACATTATCAGATATAATATCCTAAAACTCATTCAACAAATCCACAACTTCTATAGGAACATCTTCTACTTCCTCCTTACCAGCTTTTGGAATTAAAGAAAAAAACACATGCTCATGCCTCATACCATCTAGAAACTTTCTTCCATCAACAAAAGTTATTCTTGCACTACCACATACCTTTTCTTCTATGTCATTCAATGGCTTTAGCTTATGTCACACTCCATCCTTTGTCACGGAATAGGTATTTGCACGACCATCATGTACAACAAATCTGGCAAACTGCCATGGTCTACCCAACAACATATGACATACATCTATAGATATGATATCACATAGTACCTCATCATGGTATCCACCAATCTTGAACTCCACGAGGCATTCTTCATTGACCATGACCTTATGGTCATCCTGTACCCAGGCAATCCGATATGGATGTGGGTGTTTCTATCTCTTGATCTTGAACTTTGTCACCATCTCTTCTGACACCAAATTTTTAGTGCTTCCACTATCAATAATCACATCACAACACTTACCCTCAAACTTGCACCTAGTGTGAAACAGGCTCCTCCTTTATTCAGGTTCATTCTCACCACTCAGCAGGACTCTTCTGTTAATCAATGTTTCTCCTCTTTTAGCATCTTAAGAATGTGATGATCTGGCATCTTCATCTACATGTGCAACTCTGGCCTGGCCTTCATTTCTCCTATCTATTCTTCCTTGGTGCTGAGGATATTCATATGCCCTATGACCTTCTTCTCCACAGTGAAAACATGTTCCACGGAAGCCTCCTCTTCCTGATCCTTGTCTTCATCCTCTTCCTCTTTGATCTCTATTATTTTGATTGAAATTATTTCCCCTCTGACCCTAAATACTACTGGCCTCATCCTTCTTTTTCTGATCTTCATTTCGGCCTCCATAAGATCATCCACCAGATCTTCTACCGTGACTTATTCCGCTTTGCTTGCTTTCAAACTTCTTGTTCAAATTTTCCTCTACCTTTAGGGCAAACTGGTAGGCCTCTTCAATACTATTCATTTGAATCAGGTTCAACTCCTCCTGAATGGTCGGCCTCAACCCATTAAGGTAACGGGCAACTTTCTCCTTGTCAGCTTCCGTATGGCCCATTCAGATGAGGATTCAATAGAACTCCTCCATATACTCTTGGACAAATTTTTCTGCTTGCTTCAAACTTTGCATTTTCTTCAGTAGATCAAGCTCATAATCAACAGGAATGAACTGTCACTTCAACTTATCCACCATCTGATCCAATCTTGTGATTTTATCCTTTTCTCTTTGATTTCACTCCAATTGGATCTGCTGCCACTAGATCTTCGCATGACCCTTCAGTCTGGCCTTCGCAAACTTGACCCGATCACGATCCTTAATATCTTCATACTTCAAATATTCTTCACATTCATTGATCCAATCAATCAACTCCTCTGTGTTAAGATTCCCTGAAAATGTAGGAACCTCAATCTTAGGTCTTTTCCCAATCTTGGAAATGGCTCGGACAAGCCTTTCTTCTTCTAGATTCAAAACTTCAACTTCTTCTTGATCATCATTTCCTTCTTCGGCTTCATCCTCACTTTCATTTCTAACATTAAGATTCATTCCTCTATGAATCTCTTCTTGCAATGCTCGCACTTGTCTCTAGAGCTCTCTAACCTCAGGTGTCACAATGCCAGCTCTTTCGCCACGTTCCCTTCGTGGAGGCATTTTTGTGATGCATGCTGAAACCCTAACCATGGTCCTGGTGCAAACTGCCTCATAGTCGTGATCTATTTACACACTCAGCAACTTCTCGCTCTGATACCACTTGATGAAGGGTGCTCCACTTAATACCACAAACACATAATAGAAATAGAGAAGCAACGAAAATTTGCAAGAACAAAAAATGGGCTTCTTATTATCTCCACAAATGTGGAATTACAAACTTTCAGAATTACAATATCCAAAGCCACATGGGCATTCCCTTACAATATTCTATAGGACAAAGCCTCGAATTCTTACCCAAATCCACCTAGAACTGCCCTAGACAACACTACGGGCCTTCTTTATATAGGCAATTTCCACCGCCCAAGAAGGTTCCAGAAATCTAGCCATTAAGGCCGACTACCCTTAGCATTTAATTATTTTTCACTTTTATTATAAAAGGGTCGGCTTTAAATATTTACAAAACATGAGATTAGGTAGCCCAACTTCTGGAAGCCATAACTTTTGAACCGTAGCTCTGATTGGCTATTATAACCACTTTCCAGAATGGGGAGATCACATTCTATAGTGCGTGACTAGTGAAGCACAAGTCAATTGGGGGTTTGACCTCGATCCAGAGCCTCTAAGGTCCTAAAAATTGAGCTCAAAGATTTTACACCCTAAAATCTCAACAGTAAATCCTTAATAACTTCACCAATACAGATGATCTGGCAATGGAATTCAACTGGCATTCTTATATGACTAAGATGAACCTTCACCTTGAAAATTAGAACATTCTGAGTTCAAACGACCAACTTACTAAAAATAGTAAGTTTCCAAAAATAACAGCTTTATACAAAATAGCCCTTATTGAATAGAAAAACACATATTTTGGGTGATACAAGATTGCCCTTACACCAAGGATGCTCCTGCATCATGTTCAATCTTTATTTCGCTTATCTCAGATGCATAGATATTCACCTTAGCTCACTCATAATTCTACCCGTACCCTTCTTTTATATAGCACAGCCACAAGTTAGATTCACAATAAAAAAATTCAAATAAAAAATACTAAGCTTCAAGAATACAACACCCAATATGTTATCCATCAGTCAGCATCCAATGGTAATTAAAGTTGCATAGGAGAGTGAACAAAATCAAATGTAGGTTCTCACACCTCCAATGGTTTATCCAAACTTGGGGAATGCAACCCAAAAATAAATGCACCATTCAGCCAACCTAAACAATCAGAATAACATCGTCTGTGATCAAGAACACTAAACTCCAAACTACTTGGTGAGAAACACATTTGAGCCAAACTTCACCAAACAGAAACCACCAAGCTATGTGCTATTGAGTGGAACACCACCAAGAAGAAAACCATTGATCACGTAACACCACCAAGAAAATGATCACTGAACACCACTAATTCAAGTCACTGAGTCAGTAGGTGAAGAAACACATCTTCCAGTTGATAACTATCACCAAAGTGACCAAGAAACTTAGGTTTCCAATGGAGCTTTGTATCTAAAATGAAAACCAAAAAAAACATATTTTTACGTATATAGGATTACCAAATACCCCTGGATGCTCCTGATTAGACACCCCAGGTGTGAAGATGATGTTCTCAATAGCTCAACGAATAAATCTTGGGATTCAACACATAGATTCCAAACTAGTTCTTGATATACATGTCCTCCAAGTCCTCAAATGATACACGCATGCCTTGGTTCTTCTTCCTTGTATCATTTCTTACATATGAGAAAAAATCCTTTCTCCTAAAAGGTTCCACCACCTTAAAAATAAGTAATTTTCTCCAAATTAGTAATTTTTCATCCTGTACCTCAGCTTCATTCTCTAGAAATTAATTCACCATAGCATGTCAATGATTATTGACCTTCTTGTTTCCCTAGGGACATTCATATAACTGATGTACTTCTTCTCCACAAATATAAAAGGTACCTATGAATCCACCTCTAACTAGCTTTACCCTCGGTTCAATAGGTTTTGGTTCCTTCTCAACTCCCAGTTTGTTCTTTACTGACTACTCTTGCTTCTCTTTACCTCAGGAATTACCATAATATCTTATTTTCAACTTATCTTATTCCTTTAGGGGATACTAGTAACCATCCTCCACTGATTCAATCTTCAACATACCAATCTCAACCTGGATATTGAATCTCAGACCATTAATGTACCTAGCCACATTTTCCTTATAAAGTTCTCGATGTCCAAACCAAATGCTCAACTTGTAGAACTCCTAAGTATAGTCTTCCATAGTCATCTCCTTCTGCTTTAGGTTTTGTAACTTCTTAAAAAACTCAATCTTAGAGTCAGCAAAAATAAAATTTGCCTTTAGTTTTTCCACCATCAACCTCCACAATTCTTTCCACCATAACTCAACATGTCCTTTCAATTTAGTCTGTGCTAACCTCACTCTAAGAGGATCACCAATGTCTTCAAGGTCAAAGTAGTCTTCCATCTCACCGATCCAATCAATTAGCACCTTGGGTCTTAATGTACCAGATAAATTTGAAAGCTCCACCAGGTAGATTTCACTCAACTGTGCACTAGAGATCTCTGTAACTGATTAGTTTGTCTTCACCAGATCTCTCCATCTAATCTACTATGTCATCTCCACTAGATCCAACAGCCTCAAAGTCTTTTGAAGCTTCTTTATAACACCCATTTGTTTTGGGACCTCTTTTTAATCTAGAAATAACATTTCTAATACCCTTTATGAATTCATTCCTTAATTTATTAATTTCATTAAAAATTTCCTCTCATAGCTCCTCTTTCATCTGATCAATCAACCTAGGGTTTAGTCTTCTAAGAGGAATCTCCAAAACCTTAAGTAAAACTACCTCTGATTGGCGATCTATTCATCCAGTGAGATACCAAGAGCCACAACCCTTTGCATAAAATCCCAACTGAATATCTTTTGACAACCTTTGAACTATCTTCAAGCCATATCGCAACCTGATACCTCAGATGAAAAGTCAAACAGGTTTCACAAGTTTGGGAACATGGATCTGCAACATGGATCTCAAAGGAAATGCAACTTTCACCCAGCCAGATCAACTTTGCTCTGATACCATTTGATGCAGTAAAGGATGAAGTATCAAAGAATGGACAGTCCAAGATTGTAGCCAAACAATAACCACATCAGAAATAGTTCAACAAAAACAATAGATATGACCAATATGAACTTATTAGGTTTATCACAGTATCTATTACATAAAATATATCGAGATGTAATGCCTTATAGGTTACAGCCAATTACATCGGTAGATACAACATATCTCTTAGGATAAATACCTTCCAAACTATCCTAGATCTATGACACATAGCCATCTAGTAGGAACACCAAGATAGATCTAAACTTGAACTTCCAAACCACCAAGAAATCTTCATGTTTCCTAAGCCAACACTAGCTACTAGCTCTTCAAGTTTTCTTTCACTTATCTCAGATCAATAAATCTTCACCTTAGCTCCCTCACCACTCTACCCATACCCTTCTATACAACACAACCACAAGTCATATTTACAATAAAACAATTCAATTAAATAATAGTCAACTTCAATAACACAACACCCAAAGTGTTATCCATCAGTCGACATTCAATGGTCATTAAATTTTCATAGGAGACTGAATGAAATTAAATTTAGGTCCTCACACCTCCAATGGTCAATTCAAAACTCAAGGAATGCAAACCCAAATTAAATTCACTAGTCATCCATCCCAAACAATCAGAATAACCATGTTAGTGATCAAGGTCACTTGATGCTAAACAACTCGGTGAGAGGAACAACAAGCCAAATTCCACCGAATAGACACCGCCAAGTAGTTTGCTACCAAGTGGATCACCACCGAGCATAGAAAACCACCAAGAAAGGATCACCAAGCACCACCATGTCCACTCAGTAAGTCCTTCTATGAAGAAAACCATATTCCAAAGGAGAAATATCACTAAAGTGACCAAGAAAATCATGTCTCCAAACTACCTTACTACCCAAAACTAAACCAAAACAAAAAAATAACATATTTTTGGTGATACAGGATTACCAATTACCCTAGGATGCACCTACATCATATTTAGAAAAAAAAATCTTGGGAATTGGATCCTATACCTAAGGAGAAGAATTTTATAGGGACTAAATGGGCTTTTATAAACAAAATTAATGAAGAAGGTATGGTTGTAAGGAATAAGGCTAGACTGGTTTGTAAAGGCTACTCACGACAAGAAGGCATAAAATTTGAAGAATTTTTTTCTCCTATTGCGAGATTAGAAGCAGTAATATTGTTGCTTTCTTATGCAGTGTACAAGAACTTTAAGGTATATCAGAAGGATGTGAAATATGCATTCCTTAATGGATATCTAGAGGAAGAAGTGTACATTGAGAAGCCTGATGAATTTGCTTTGACAAATAATGAAGACATGACATGCAAGTTTAAAAATAAATTACATAGGCTGAAACAAGCACCTAGAGCATGGTATGTTGGGTTAGATAGGTAGTTACTACATCTTGGTTTCAAAAAAGGTAGTGCAGATATTTATTTGTATTTTTGAACTACTGAAGATGGAATATTTATTGTTGAAGTCTTTGTAGATGATATTACGTTTAGAGGAAATGATGAAATGAGAAAGAATTTTCCTAAGGAAATGAAAAATGAATTTGAAATGTCTATGATTGGTGAAATGAAGTTTTTCCTTGGTTTTCAAATTTCTCAAGCTAAGCATGGTATTTTCATCTCTCAAACCAAGTATCTTAAGGAATTGTTGAAATTTTTTGGAATGGAAGATTGTAAACCTATTGGAAAACCTATGGTTACTAGTTGTGATATTACCACTACTAATGAATCTCTGAGTATTTTTAAGACAAAATAAAGATCCATGATTAGAGGCTTACAATATCTAACTCACACTAGACTAGAGATTGCTAATGGAGTTGTAACTCTCACGAGGTTTCAAGAAGATCCTAAAGAGACTCATCTTTCTGTAGTTAAGAGGATATTCAAATATCTGGAAGGAACACAAGAATAGGGCTTATGGTATGAAAAGTCCAATAATTTTACTTTGCATGCTTATACTGATGTTTATTGGGAAATAAGTGTTGACGATAGAAAGAGCACAAGTGGTGGTACATTTTTTCTTGGAAAGAGTTTGGTTTCATGGTTAATTAAGAAGAAATATTTTATAGTTGAGTCTATTGTTGAATCAGAGTATCTTATTGCTGCTATTAATTATACACAAATTGTGTGGATGAGGTAGATGCTGAAGGTCATTGGGATTACTTTTGAAGACCTAGTGGTTATACATTGTGAAAATACAAGAACAATGAATATATGTCAAATATTATTGTTATGAATTCAAAGGCCAAACACATGTCAATCAAATATCACTTCTTAAGAGACAATATTTCTGAAAAGGAAGTCAGATTAGAGTACATCAGTACAAAGGAGAAAATAGTAGATATATTCACAAAAACTTTGTCAAAAGATGACTTTGAGTATCACAGAGGTATGCTTGGGGTGGGAACCCCTCCTTTGGAGTACTAAATGATGAATAAATGAATTATTCTAGTAGCTATCAGATATATATCAATCACTGGACTTGATTCTTGGATTCCCTCCTTAGGGGGAGTGATCGCAGAACATATCATAACATATTTGGGTGATCAAGAACCTAGTTGTCACACAAATGAAGAATTAATAAAGATAAACCTTGAAAAGGTGGGATGGATAGAGATGGATAAGATCTATGGCACCCTTTTCCATTGATTTCAAAGGGGGAGCGATACAGGTAGAAAATCCCTATTGTTTTAGAAGGAGCTATGAAGAGGATATTTAGAAGATTGTATTATGAAGGATAATATTTCGGTTAATTAATTTTATCATATGTTTCCATAAATTCCAAAGGGGGGTATTTTTATTATTTTTTCTATTAGAGGTGTTGGTATTTATATTTTTTCATTGATTTCAACATATGTTTTAGTTAAAGTCTCTAACAAACTGGTTATCACTGGCACGGGGAAGATCGAAAAAAAATGTATGGAAACTGTACAAGATTTTATAAGGTGTGAAAAATAGGGATTAGTAGTGATCTTATATGTAAAATTTCTCTTGGATTAATATTATTGTTGGCATAAGTTATACTTATTTTGGTCAAGACTGGTTATAGAACATTGGTAGATAATTATGACATAGATAGTCTCTATGTTTTTTGGATAACTTGGATGCAAGCACATGTTATGAGTTGTGAGATTAAGGCATGGCCAAAGACATGTTGGATAATGTTACTTGTGACTTTTGGGTCGCTGTGTTCTTCGTAACGTCTATTAGAATTCAAATAATTCATAAGCCAACATCATCTGCACACACAATAACCTATTACAAAAGCAAAGCTTGGAGACAAAAAAGTTCTAAAAGAGAAAATATTCATTGAGAGAGGGAATTCAAAATATAAAGAGATAAATCCTTATGAAGGTGATCAAAACCATAAAAGAGAAACCATAAAGGGGAAATATCTAGGTTGCATAATAATAATAATAATTAATAAAAGAATTAATTATTACATGCTTAAAGTTTAGCTTAAGTGGAATAGAGATAATAAGTGACATAATAATTAAATCAAGGTGATTTAATTAATAAGTGTAATCAATTTATTAATCTAACACTGCCCTTAAGATAAAATTAGGGAAGAGATAAAAACCTAGAAACAGGTAGTAAAAGTAGGAAAATGGGTCCAGGCAACAAGGCCTGATCAGGTACCCAAGTACAAAAATATCTGTAAAGAGAAGAAAAGGAGAAAAACCACTGGGAAAAACTCATCTGCAAAAAGAGATGAAGCCTAGTGAAGGATTTAATAAGCCTCCAAACTAGAGAATGTCCTAGAAAAAAGGAAAAGAGAAAGAACATGTAGAACACCTCTGAAGCATGAAACTGCAAACATTGTTGAAAAATAACTACTCGAACCTCCACTATAATAGAACATGATCAGGTAGAGAAGACTATAAACAAAGCCTGAAGAGATGATCAATCAAAGATGGAATAATGCCTCCAAAACAAGAATGAAATAAGAGTGTCCATATGGTAGATGATCCATGTCACCAAAATGCATAGGTACTAGCCACTGCATCTGCCTAGTACATAGGAACAAATACTGAATACATAGATCACTCCATCGAACCAAGGAACCATTAGAACCAACAAGAGATACCCCCATAATGTTGAGCAGGGAGAGGTATGATAGATACACTAAATTAGACTGCCAAGAAACACTACATGATGAAGAACATACAAACACATATAAAGGATCGTCTCATGGAAGGAACACTCACTTGACACACATAATGAGGATAATGCCATGGAAGGAACACTCACTTGACAAAGGTAGATGAAAAAAAAGGAAAACAAGAAACCCACATGGCACTTTGTAATATAGTGCAAGTACAATCAAGCACAAAATATGCAAGATCCCAAGCATGCATCAGATGATACTTTATTTCAGTGCATTTGCAAATAAGGAAAGCTATAGAAATAGATGTCTATAATATCCATGAATGACAAAAAGCTATAGAAATATGAATAAAAACTAAAAAGAAGTCATCACATGCACATAAAACTATCCTAGGACCTCAAACAGCCCAAATATCTACCAAATTGTGAAAAATGAAAAAATATAAATTAAAAATACTTGGAGTGGAATCTGGGTGTGAGGCCCATACAAGAAGAAAGAGAACAGAACCATCTTTCTGACGCAATGCGGAATTCAAAAAATAGAGTCTGGATGAGCAAGATATGGCTCTAAGAGTGTAAATAGGAACCTTGACTTTGACTGGCCAAAAACCTATAAGATGGAAAAAAATAGAAAATCTAACCTCCAGAAAAGTGTTTTCCTCAAAAAGAGCTTTCTGACAATATAAGGAAGTAAAAAATTGGCCTCTGTTTTCTCTAGATAGAGCAAAAAAACCACAGGCTGCTCATAGTGGAAAAAAAGCAAGTTGTATGACGATTTTGTGGCCGTCAAATTTAACCACAGTCTTTGACCTGCAGTCACTGACATCACTGTCTACATATGTAGACGTACCTAGACATGCATGCATCCTTTCCAAAATGTACACACCTTTTAGAAGATTTTCTAAAAACAACTTTACAAAATCTTTTTGAAAAAAACTTTACAAAATCTTTTTTTTTTAAAACTTTACAAAAGCATTTTTTTCAAAATCAAAATAATAAATTTCAGAAATTTATTTTTGCCTCCGCCTCAATTTATGTGCCCAGAAAATGGGCATATGCAAAAATTTTTTTGCCTCAGAATGCAACTATACCCAAAATGGTCGTGCCTTATAAGGATATAGGGGTTTTTGGGCATTTTGAGCACAGTCATGAGGTTCATTTGTGCTCAAAGTGCTCCTAACAAAAAACCCCTCCAAGTCCACACAAAAAAATGTAGAAAAACCTTGAAACCCTCAGAGCTCCAAAACCTTAAAAAATGCAAGAACGGGCAGTAGCAGTTTGGCTCTAATACCATGTTAGAATTCAAAGAATCCATAAGCTAAGATCATATGCATGCAAAATAACCTGTTACAAAAGAAAATCTTGGAGACAAAAAAGTTCTGAAAGACAAAATATTTATACAGAGAGGGAATTCAAAATACAAATAGATCAAACCTTATGAAGGTGATTAAAACCCTACAAGGGAAACCCTAAAGGGGAATTATCTAGGTTGCATAATAATAATTAATAAAAGAATTAATTATTATATGCCAAAAGTTTAGCTTAAGTGAAATAGAGATCTAATAAGTGACTTAATAATTAAATCAAGATGATTTAATTAATAAGTGGAATCACTTTATTACTCTAACAATGTCAACTAGAGTGTGTGATCTTGCGAAAATCCATTTGTGGCCGACTAGAGTGGTGTAACATGTTTAGAGGATGGAAAGCGTGGATTACAGATCTTGGAGTATTATTGATGAGTTGTAATTGATTTTTCCTTGTGTAAGGTACTATGTGCATCTTAGAAAGGGTCTATATAATTTTTTGTACATTCAGGAAGTCTTAACAGGGCGACCTACTTGTTTATTGTAAACTTGTATAAAGGAGATTTGTTTCTTGGTGAGGTAGTATGGATGTGTAATGTGAAAGTTATGAGCTTGTAATTGTGAAGTATCTTGGATGTAGAGAAGAGATAGTGATTATGATAAACTTTATTGGAACTATTTAAGAAAAGAAAGTTGTTATCAGTCAGTTTACTAGATATTGTATATCTCTATATGTATTTTCCACAGTGTTTCTTAAAGGTGGATTCAACCTTCACATTTGAGTAGTGTGCCTGGGAAGTGAGCCTCTTGTTTCTCTAGAATCCTAATAGGTTTTATCCTTCAAAAGAGACTATGTACTATATGTAATAATAAGCTCCTAACATGGATAAATCTACTAACAAGGATACTATACTTTTAGCACATTATTTGTGGGTGCTAATTCCCACCAATATTTTTCCCATAAAAAGTATTCCTTGACAAAAATTACTTGAGTTATGGTGTTATATTTTATGAGTTAAAATTTTCATTGATTAATTGTCTTATAAAGTTTAAAGTTTAATTATTTGTCTTACAACTGATTCACACCCACCTCTGAGTTGTTTTGGTGGACTATTATTGCTAACAAGTGGTACCATATCTTTGTCATGGGTTTGTATCCCCTTGGGTAATGGGAAGGGGAGATTTTTGGCAAAATGATCCGTTCTCCCTTAGGGATTTTTAATAAGAGATAAACTGCCTCTTTTAGATTCTATAACTCTAGTGGTTGTATCAGACATTGACAGGTTGATCTTTTGCTGCAATGACAGCCACACATGTAACCCACCAAAGTAGACCGTGTATGTTTTTTTCCCATGTCCTCAATGAATACCAAGTGGAAAAAGCATAATATATAATTTTCTTGGTAAAGAGAAAGTGGGTATAGTTTATTATTATTTTCCTTGGTCTAGAACAACTAGATGAAGTGTTTTTATTATGTCTTTGGTATACGCCGAGTGGATGTGATTCTTGTTTTTTCTTCATCTTTTGATGTTTATTCATAGGCCTAGGTACATTGATTAGGCATGGGGAGTAGCTCCTTATGTTGACCTTGACATTAAAGTAGCCTCGTAGGATGGGTCAAGGAGTTTTCTAAAAAGTGATAACATAATAAAATATATTGGTTATAAATGTTAAACAAGAGTAATTGGTAGTATGAAATCCATTGTATCCATAATTGTCATGCATGACCTGTGCATGAGTGTAGATGTTAATGTGGATATAATTAAATAAAAATACTTCATAAGTGATTTGAGCATGAGAATAGATAGTGGAGACCATTTAATTCCTAGATATCATCAGTGGTTTGTGTGTGAGGTAGATTATTGCACCCCATATTTTATCATTTTTCTATGCAGGTGGATATACTCGATATGGTTGGTACTCTCATGTCTAGGTCTAGTGTTAGTGAGTAGCACCTTGTTGTATTGTGTTTTATGGCATCATGGTTTCCCTTGGATATTGGACCACATGTGATTTTTCTCTAGGTATCATTATATTGTGATTCTATGTGTATTGCATTGGACCATAGTTCCTTACTTGTGATTATGCATTTTGTTGTTGTGTGTGTTAATCACTCATTTATTGTGTGTGTACCTTATGATTGTTGTCAAGTTACTATATTCATGACCATGGTTGGGAAGGCTTGAGGGTTCCACATGGTAGGGTTTCATTTCACTTTATCACTACTAGAGATTGGTGTATAGGTGGTGGCTTCCTCTAGGGTTCAAGATTTTGAGCATTGAGTGATTGATGCTATTCCCTTATCTCCTCCATTGATTTATGTATATGTTATTGATGCTTGCAAATTTAGATTAGTTCTTTCATGTTTTATGAAATTTTTAAATAAAGTGATTATTTCCTCTACTTGCATGTATCTGGTACTCTCTAGTGTGGATCAAGCCTTTATTTTGTTTCATACATTGGTTTTGGTAAGCCTACCTAGTTGTCAAATTGAGAAAACCCCATCCTAAACTATTTTTAGGCCAATTTACACTTTGGAGAGTAGAGTAGTGCATATGCTACATATTTTAGCACATACAAGGAATAGATTAGTACATAAACTCACTAGAGTAGCACATACACCTCTTGTTTTAGCACATATTCCTTTAGTTTGAGGGCATATCAAAAAGTGGGAAATTTTGAAGAGTCTATCAAAAATTTAATTTCATATTTGGATACCTTTTCCTTGAGATGTCTTCCATATATTCACAATCAAAATTACAATTAGTTATGATGTTTTTATGATCACTTTCACTTTTTAGGCTTAAATTATATTTTGTAATTGATTTGTAATGAGAATGGATTAGTCTCCTCAATTGATGACTCTTGAGGATGGTCTAGTATTGATCCATGAGGTTCATGGATGTGTTATGGATCCTCGTGAGATGACTTGAATTGTAGGTATAGGTAAGGTTACTAAGAGGGGGTGAATCAGTAATCTCCAACAAATCCTTTAAAAAATAATCTTAAAGCTTCGCTTAACAAATTTACCGATTATAGTTTCATTATCCTATGACAGTCTTATCGGTTACCAAATAACTAAACATCCATGCATCATAAAATAAAAATTCACACAATATGAATACCATTATTTATCACATGGAAACCCGATCAGGGAAAAAAACATGGTGATATCTATACCCACAAATTTTGTATTGTATTGGAATACGCTTGGTAAAGAGCTTGCCTGGTTAAGGGTTACAAAAAGCACTATTAAATGCTACCCAATTATTTGATTTATCTATAGAACTATTAAATTATTATACCCTATTAGGAGTAACATGGTTAGAGGATTTTATCCCACTTATATTGTGTTCACTTTGTCAAAGGATCTACAATAGACCTGTTAGGGTCACCTGATACAGGACTTTTACTATCACAATTTTTAGAAAGTAACAACCTATAATGATCTGTAGTTTGCACTATCTCTTCTATATCAGATCTAATAAATTTATTTAACACAATAACATACTATTCAATCCTCTATATCCTTCTCAATATTCTCTTTTGTGATCACAACTATCTTTCTCTGATTAGTTCTTTTCTTCCTCAGATATCATGTCTTCTCATTCCCGATGATAACCTAACTTCCTCTTGTCTTCTTCCTTAAGTAGATTTTATTTAATCATAAAAAACTTAACCTAGATCAAATGATCATAAATTCATCATAATAAATCATTTTCATGTTCTTCATTCCTTGTTAGCTAAGTCACGATCTTTTCTTTTAACTTGATAGTTGTCAGTGACATCATCTGATAGCTAAGCTTCTTGTTGATAAGTTTGTCTTTAATGTTGATAGTTAATACATTGACATCAATGACAAACAATACAACATCTTATCAACTATATCAGTTATCAAAACAATCTCTCTATATGCCAACAATCTCCCCCTTTGGAATTGATAGAAAACATCTTGCCAAAAACATCATCTTGGCAAACGTCTAGTGATACATCACTATATGTACATTTCTGTACTATTCATTCAGTTCTATCCAATCTAATTCATCATCCTTTCTTCTTCTTTATATGCTCACACTTCTCCTTTCTATTCTCTTCCTTTTTATTCTCCCCCTTTGACAAATATGCCAAAGGTGATCAACCCTACTGATTTCTTAACAATTTTCTATTGTTTTGTTCTACTTCCTTTACCTTTCTGCCTAGACTGCTCCCCCATAGAGTAGTATGCTTGTAAATCAATTCATACTTGAGATATTCTATTAGAATCTTATGAACTAATTCATACTGCATCTTCTTTTAGTTTATTTATGATAGGCGTAGGACCCCTAATTTACCTCTTAGATCTTCAAAGCTCTCCTTAGGTAGTGGTTTAGTGATTATGTCTGCAACTTGTTCTTTTGTGGGAATGTATTCCAATATCACTTATTTTTAATTTACCTATTGCTTTATAAAATCATACTTGATAGCTATATGCTTGGTCTTTGAGTGCATTACCAGATTCTTTGATATATTAATAGCACTAGTATTTTCACAATGTATAACAACATGCTCTTCAACTTTATCATGTACTCCTTCCAGTATTTGTTTTATCCATAACACTTGCTGAAAATTAATGACAACATAAACATATTTAGCTTTAGTTGTAGATTGTTAAATACAATTGTTTTTCCTTCTTTTCCATTACACTAATCTAATTCATAGATAAAAAGCTCCTCTACTTGTACTTTTTCTGTTACAAAGATTTCTAGCCCAATCTCATCTGTATATGATTGAAGATTAAAATCTCCTTTTATTTAATACAATAATCCATGAGTCTCTATTCCTTTAAGATATCTAAATATCCTTTTATTTGCAATCATTTGTGAATCCTTAGGATTATATGAAAATCTTACAACTATTCCAACTACTTGTGTAATATCAGGTCTATTGTGAACAACATATTGTAGCTTTCCAATCATTGATCTATATAATGTTTCATTAACTTCCTTAGAATAATCTTTATTAGATAGTTTACAACCAGTTACCATAGGGGTACTGATAGGTCTTGAATCTTTCATTCGAGATGTTTTCAACATCTCCTTAATATATTTAGACTGAGTTATGTAAATACCTTTCTTCATCTATTATACTTGCAAACCAATGAATTTTTTTATTTCTTCAATCATAGACATCTCAAATTATTTTCTCATTTCTTGTATCTAGTCTCCATCTATTAGGGAATATTTAACCAATATCGGTCCCATCTCTGATAGTAGGCATGTAGTGTTCTTTCCTCTTAATTGACTTCTTGTTGAAACTAAATCAACATTGTCTCCTCGTATATCTGTCAAACTATATTTAATCCTTATATCCCTTGGTGTTATAGATACCACATTCTGACTATGTTCATTTCTGTATTGGTTTCACTTATTGGTTTTTTTTTTGGTTGAGCGTTATCAGTGCATGTATTTTTTTATTTTATTTCCAACTTTTCAGGTTCAAAGTAAATAAATTTATTGTATCCTCCATGTTTCTTTTCACTTTTCTCTTTATTTTGACCTAAGAATTCATCAATCTTTACATTTATGCTTTTAATCAGCTTATTTTTCCTTTTGTTCAAACACTTGAATGATTTATTTCTAGTAGAATATCCTAATAATATTCCTTCATCAGTTTTGCTATCAAACTTTCCATTTCTATAATATTTCTTGATATAGCATTTTCTTCCAAATACTCTAAAATAAGTAAGATTAGATGTTCGACCATACCAAAGTTCAAACAGTGTCTTGTTTGTTCCTTCTCTTGAGTTTTGAGAAATTCCTCTTTAATTTAGCAATGTCCCAAAGAATTCTACAATATATCTATTACTTCTTTCTAATATTCCAGTCTATTGAGGCTGACGCAATGCAAGGATGGAGAATCCCCAAAGGATATATTCGAGCACCCTGCTAAACAATCACATAATGGATTTGCCACAGGAAACCAAGATGTGAAAACAATATGAATTTTATTCACAAAACAATAACTGGTTACGTGTAATGTGTCAAGCTATAAGGACTTCCCGGTTATGACCAATTACAAAGAAAGTTAAATTTCTCCAAAATCCCTCAATATCCAACTCAACCCTAACACTAGCTATTTAGATCTGTAACAATAGATGACAGCAATGTAATGGAAACCTTTAGGAAGATATAAACTTGTGGACACATTCCTACAAGCAATTTGTTTTTCTAAGCCTCAAACCTAGCTCTGCAACAAGTTTGTAAATTCAGGTTTCTCCTTTGCTACACCTGCTTACCACTTTCTACCACAACTCTACCCTAAATCCCTTTTAAATACTAGCACGGCCATAAGTCAGCCTGTTGCAAATAAACCCCTACATTAATTATATATTCAAGCCACAAGTCGGCCTACAAAACAAACATTAAATGACCCAATCATCCATTCGAACCCACTAAATGCAAATAGGATAAAGATCCAAGAACCAAATATGTCCACACACATCACCATGATCAATCTACATCATAATTACACACTACATCCAACAATTTAGCCTCCCAGATCTGAAGCGCATAATTTGGCAAGCCACAATGTGGAAAATCAACAAAAATAGAGCACCAAAAGATGTTGAGCTCCTCAGACAACACATGACAAGCAACATAGAAGCCAAGCACCATAATTTGTCGAGCCCTTCCATGCCTGAGCTCCTTAGCCAACATTACACCAAACAGTGATCGAGCGACACTATTACAACCAAGCAATATTGATCCAACTATGATCAAAACATACCAACATGTAGGATTTCCATCTACCCTAGGATTCTCCTGCATCAGACACCCCAGGTACAAAAATATGTTCTTAAAGGTTGGAAGAATATCTTACAGGTTTCAAAACATAAACCCTAAACTGGTTCTTCACATACATGTCCTCCAAGTCTTCAACACTCTTACTCTCGATCCACTTATTCTTTCTTTACCTTTTCAACTCTTTCCTTAACAATCCACATGTTTGTTCTCCATACTAATCTCTAATGTTTTGAGAATCCTTCAACTCAACTCAGCTCCCAAAGCTCACTTTCAGGGGCATTTGCCTTCATTGAGATCTTGTGGAATTAATTATTGTAAGATCCCACATCAAGCCTTTTGCTTCAAATTTTGTAACTTCTTGTGCAGTGTTACTTCATAAACTTCAGGAATAAATTGCTTCCTAATTTCTCTTAACATCTTCTTTTATGTGGTTATAGGGTCCTTTTCTTTTTCTACCCTATCCCTTTTTAGGAAGTTCAGCCAACTTAGTGTAGGTCCTTTCATTTTAGACTTGGAAATCTTTGTTCTTTGTGAGATGGGGATATCCTCACATTAAAAATTGTTTTCTAGGGCCTCAACCCAATCCATGAATTTATCAGGGTACATCTTACCCATGAACATTGGTAGGTATGGTTTGTTATCTCTCCTACCCACTCTCTCCAAAGCTTCTAAGATTATTTTCTCTTCTGGTAACTTTGTCGTCTAGGCCTCAACCTATAAATCTTCACTAGTGACTCCACCCACCCAAAATACCTAATATAACACCTTCCTTATGTCCTAAGGACCAATAATCACCCTTCGGTTCAGCCCTCCACTTTTGTACAGTACCTATCTAGGATTGTCCTAGAATCCCTTGTAGTACTATCAAGGAGGTTTTTCAAACATAACTTTCCCTCCTGATCACTTTCTAGAAAACTAAGGATATATCTAGATACCCTTTGTGAAGCTATATTAGACCCCAAATCCTTGAATTTCAACTCCACTCTACCAACCCGTAACACTCACCAAGTTCACAGACCTAATTGGCCTAATTAGGTTTGGATTTCAAGGCAAGTGCTAGAAATTGGGTGCATGGGATCAAAAAAGTGCTTCATATGTCTTCAACAAACTCCCTACAACTCAAATCCACTCCTAATTCACTCAACCAATCTCTTTATCAAACACAATACTTCCTTCTCCATGATTTTAGGCTGAATACATTGAGAAATTTAGCCTAGGGCTTGATGCATGAGGGTCTTACCTTTCGAGCCATTTCCTTATCTTTTAGAATCATTAAATATACCATCCTAACTTTCATTTTCAAGGATCTTAGAGAAATCCACTAGGTTAGAATGCAAGTTAGGACTCCATTTACAAACTGTGCTTCAAATAGACTCCTTCCTGGACTGATTTTTGGAAACTTCAAATAAAACTTGTCAAATAAAAACCAAATGAATTAAAATAAATCATAGAGTGACAATAGCACACACAAGCTTAAAGACATCAACTTGGTTTCCCAAACTCACACCTCACACAGTCGTACGACTTAGAAATGCTCACAAAATCGCTTCATATTCCATTTCTCATGCATCAAAATTACATCTCAGAACTTCTAACCATGTTGGTTCAAAGTAAGAACTTAAGAACATGTAAAATTTAAACTGGAATCAATCAAAAATGTCGTATTACTATTGGGCTACCATCTTGCATCTTTTGAGCAACTTTCGGAAGTTGCATGAGCAACTTTTTGACAACTTTTGCAACATTTGGAAAAACTTGTCTTTTTTCACTTGATGACCTTAGGAATGAATCCAAACCTATCCAAATGACATAAAATGCTAAGAATAAAATGATTCCAAGGAATTTAACCCTAAGGAATCTAAAAACTCAAAACATGCTAAAAGAGACAAAAACCTAACTAGGTGATCCAAATGGACTAAGGCATCTCTAGGCTCATAAGGTTGCCTAAGATATACTTGAACATACACACATGGGTCCCAAAACACAAAATAGGATGATCCTCTAAGATCAATCCATTTATGACAAACAAGATCCTCTAGGATCAAAACAGAGACAAACATGAGTGCACTGCACCATACTCCTTAAGACAAAATTTACTCAAGTATTTTGAGTTGGTTGATCTTTTAGATTGAAACCAATCTTCTTGATATCTTTAGGTGTTAACCAAGTAGCATCCTCCACTAAATTTTGTTTCCATTTGACTAGGTATTTATAGAGGGTGGATCTCCTTGTTTGTTTGGCTATCCTCTTGTCTAGTATGCAGTCAATCTCTTGTGGTGGTGTTTTTGATAAGTCATGTAGCTCTTTGTCCTATGGCAGATCTTGAGCACCTACAATGGAGACATTAGTGCCACGACCTTTGTATGGATATAGGTTAGCTACACTAAAAATGGGAAATAAGCCAGTAGTGGAAGGTAATTCAATTTTGTATGCATTATTGTGACATATGTTCAAGATTATGAAAGGGCCTATCTTTCTCATCATCAGCTTGGAATACTTTTCCTTGGGTAGTATTTCCTTCTTTAGGTGAGCCATAACCATATCTCCAACTTTAAATTGGACATCTCTCCTCTTAGCATCTACATCTTTTTTAAACTTCTCAGAGGTTTGTTTTAGTTTTTCCTTCACTTTTTGATGAATGGTCTTCATTACCTCTACAAAATCCTCAGCTTGGGCACTCCTCTAGCCAAAATCTTGAATGTTTCTTAGTTCCAAGACACCCCTAGGGTGGGATCCATAGATAATTTGGAAAGGATTGAGTCCCAAACTTTTGTTAACAGAATTATTGTAGGAGAACTCTACTTGTGGGACGATTGAATCCCATGCCACTCAATACTCCTTTTTCAAGCATCTTAGCAAGTTTCCTAGAGACCTATTGATGACTTCAATCTGTCCATCTGATTGAGGGTGGTAGCAGATGGCATTGCTAAATTTTTTCCAAGTTTCTTCCATAGGGTACGCCAAAAATGTCCTACAAACTTGGGGTCTCTGTCTGAAACAATGGTGAGTGGTAAACCATGGAGTCTCACAATCTCCTTGAAGAATAACCCTATAATATTTGAGGCATCATGTGTGGTCTTACAAGGTAAGAAGTAGGCCATCTTGGAGAATATGCCTACAACCACATAGACACTGTCATAACCTACTTTTGTCCTTGGAAGACCCAATACAAATCCATGTTGATGCAATCCCAAGGTTCATTAGGGATGAGTAATGGAGTGTACAATCCTTCATTTGAACTGGTACCTTTGGATTTTTGGCACACTAGGTAATTCTCTACAAATCTCCTTATCTCAGTCTACATCTTGGGCCAAAATTAGAACCTTCTTACTAGCTCAAGTGTCTTATCAAGACCAAAATAGCCTGATAGGAATCCACAATTCTTCTCTTTTATGACGTTCTCCCTCATGGAACAATCAGGGATACAAAATTGACTCCCTTTAAACAAAAATCCTTTTTGAATCATATATTCTACAAATTTAGTGTGATATTTATCTCCTAGTTCCAAACAAACTTGGTAAATTTCTTTGAAGCCTGCATCATTGGGATACATGTATTTGAGGACAAAGATACCTACAATTTCCAAGGCCACTTCTTGTATATCCAAATTCCTCCTACTCAATGCATTAACTACCTTATTAGCTACTCCCTTTTTATGCTTTATGGTGAAATTGAATGCTTGAAATTATCCATCCACTTGAGGTGTCTATGGTTTATTTTCTCCTACCTGTTAAGAAAAATCAAAGCATGATTGTCAGTAAATACAACAAATTCTTTTGGCAATAAGTAATGCCTCCACTTTCTCAGAGATTGGAGCATATCATAGATCTCCAAATCATATGTAGAATATTTCTACTTATCTTCATTAAAATATACACTGAAGAATGCCACAGGTCTCCCTTCTTGGCTGAGAACAACCCCGATATCTCTTTTACTAGCATCACACTCAGTGGTTAACACATTGTAAAAATCAGTGAGAGTTAAGATGGGTTGCTGAGAGACTCTTGTCTTCAAGTATTAAAAGGACTTGTCTGCAGCATCAGTCCATACAAATTTGCACTTCCTTCCCCCTTTGATAGTGTCTATCATTGGTGCACTCACCCCACTAAAATTATTCAAAAATTTCCTATAGAAACTTGCTAGTCTATGGAAACTTTTGACTTCACTAAAATATTTTGGAGTGGACCAATTCAGTATGGCTTCTACCTTGGAAGGATCCATTTTAAAATTACATTTGGAGATGACAAAGCCAAGAAATATCAGTTCCTCTTGAATTAACACACATTTTTCCAAATTTTTCTTCAACTTTTCTTCATGTAGCCTCTTCATTACCATATCTAAATGGACCAAATGCTCTTCTTTATCTTTTCTAAAGATTGATATGTCATCTAAATAAACAACTACAAAGTGATTTATGAAAGGATTAAGGACCTCATTCATTAATCTCATAAAATTACTAGGAGCATTAGAGAGGACAAAGGGAATCACTACCCATTCAAACAACCCCTCATTGGTTTTGAAAGTTGTCTTCCACTCATCCCCTTCTCTTATCCTAATTTGATGATACCCACACTTTAGATCAATCTTTGAGTAATATTTTTCTCCTCCTAGATAGTCCATGAGATCTTCTATCCTTGGCATAGGAAACCTATATCTAATGGTTATAATATTGATGGATCTAGAGTCAGTACATAGCCTCTACGTGCCCTCTTTCTTAGGTGCTAGGACTTTGGGGACTGCACAAGGGCTTATGATTTTTCTAATGAAGCCTTTTCCTATGAATTCTTGAATCTGTCTTGCAACTTCTGCATTTTGGTCATGGGTTAGCTTGTAAGCACCCTTACTTTGTAGGGTAGAACTAGGTATGACATCTATATAGTGGCTAATATCCATCATTGGTGGTAAAACATCAGTACTCTTATGTGTAACTATCCCTTTGTATTTTTTCAACAAATTTACTACTTCCTTGGGGCCGACACTTCCCTGAGGTTCTTGACCTTTTTCTTCCTTCTTAGGCTCTATTTTTGGCTTTACTATGATGGAAAAACAAGGTGTTCCTCTCTCCTTAATAAATTTCAAGAATCCCTTCTCTCCCACTAAGGTAACATTGTTTGTTAAGGCTTTGTCTTTCTCAGAATCAGGGAGAGGTGTCATAGTGTAACTAATCCCATTCTTAGTCAAATGATACACATTTTTCTTCCCCCCATTTTGGGAATCAACACCATATTACCAAGTTCTTCCTAGGAGAAGATGACATGCATCCATATCCACAACTTCAAACAAAACTAAGTTATCTTTATATTCTCCTACTTGAAATTCTACCCAACATTGCTCATCTACTAAAGCTTATTGATCCTTATTAAGCCAAGAAACTTTATAGGGGCTTGGGTGGGGTATTTTCTTCAAACCAATCTTATCTATCATTGCATTAGAAATTAAATTATCTATAGAACCAGAATCAATAATAACTTTTCAAATCTTACCAAGTACCTTGCAGTGAGTTCTAAATAGAATTTTCCTTTGTGGGGGCTCCATGGGAGTTGGCACCTTTAGGAGTGTCCTATTTAACATTATGCATTCTCCTTGCCCTGGGTCTACAGGTTTGGATTTATTTGTGTGGTAGGAGGTCATGCTTTGGTATTCCTCATCATGAGTGAGTTGGACTCTTCTATCTCCTCCTGATGTACTAGCCTTGTTTGAACATCTAAAAGATTGGTGACCAACCTGATTGCGGGAAAAACACTTTCCAGTAAATGTGGAGTTGCTTCTACCTCCTAAACTTCCTATGTTACTACCTCTACCCCCTCTGAAATTACCTTTATTATTCTTCTCTTTGTCATACTCTTGGTGATTGGATTCTCCATCTAATCTTGGATATGATCCTCTTCCTTGAAACCTTCCCCTACCTCTGAAACAATTTCCTCTTCCTCTAATATTCTATTCTCCTCTCCTTCTTTGTTTTTCTTCAATCTCCATTGTCATGTGATAGCATTAGTGTACAGACTATGGAAAAAACAAACTTGGTTCATCTTGGATATTGTAGTTGAGCCCATTCATGTATCTAGCAAGTTTTTATTTCTCACTTTTAGGGGCCTTTTCCTTCATGGAGATCTTGTGGAATTCATCAGTGTAAGATCCCACATCAATATCCTTTTCCTTCAAATTATGTAACTTCTTGTGCAGAGTTACTTCATAGTCCTTAGGAATAAATTGCTTCCTTATTTCTCTTAACATCTTCTTCCATGTGGTTATAGAGTCCTTTTCTTTCTCTACCCTCTCCCTTTGTAGGAAGTTCCACCAACTTACTATAGGTCCTTTCATTTTAGACTTGGAAATCTTTGTTCTTTGTTAGATGTAGATATCCTCACATTCAAAATAGTTTTCTAGGGCTTCCACCCAATCCATGCATTCCTCGGGGTCCATCTTACCCATGAACATTGGTAGGTCTAGTTTTTTTCTCCTCCTCCTCCTCCTCCTTCTAGGGTGGGATAATTTGGTGGGATAATAAGACACCCCTAGGGTGGGATCTTCTTCTTCAATAAGGCACCCAAGCCAAATTGGGTTCTCCTACAATCCTAGATCCTTTCCCACAAAATGTATCCTACCTATCCAAGGTGGTAGAACAAATTTCCAACATTTCCCAATTGGATCCAATCCAATTCAAACTCTTGAAGTTTTGGGCTTTAGCGACATTATCTCTATTTTAGGCCTCAACATAGAAGTCTTCACCAGTGACTTCACCCACCCAAAATAACTATTTGGACACCTTCCTTATTTCCTAAGGACCAAGAATCACCCTTTGGTTCAGCCCTCCACTTTCCATACAGTACCTATCTAGGACTGTCCTAAAATCCTTTGTAGTACTATCCAGGAGGTTTTTCCAACTTAACTCTCCCTCCTGATCACTTTCTAGGAAACTAAGGATATATGAAGATACCCTTTATGAATTTTTATGAAGCCCTTAAGCCTTGAAGTTCAACTCCACTCCAACAACCCCTAACTCTCACCAAGTTCGTAGACCTAATTGATCTAATTGACCTAATTAGGATTGGATTTCAAGGAAAGTACTAGAAATTGGGCACATGGAATTGAAAAAGTGCTTCATATATCTTCAACTAACTCTGAAGAACTCAAATCCACTCCTAATTCACTCAACCAATCTCTTTATCAAACACAATACTTCCTTCTCCTTCATTCTAGGCTGAATACATTGAGATATTCAGCCTAGGGCTTCATGCATGAGGGTATTACCCTTCAATCCATTTCCTAAGCTTTCTGAATCATTAAATATACCATCCTAACTTTCATTTTCTAGGATCTTAGAGAAATCTACAAGTTACAATGCAAGTTAGGACTCCATTTACAAACTGTGCTTCAAATAGACTCCTTCCTGGACTGCTTTTTGGAAACTTCAAATAAAACTTGTCAAATCAAAACCAAATGACTTCAAATAAATCTTAGAGAGACAATAACACACAAGACATTCAAGACATCAACTTGGTTTCCCAAACTCACACATCATAGGGCTGTACAACTCAGAAATGCTCACAAAACCACTTCATACTCCATTTCTCATGCATCAAAATTACATTCATAGAAATTATAACCATGTTGGTTCAAAGTAAGCACTTTCCTTCTTCTTCTTCTTCTTCTTCTTCTTCTTCTTCTTCTTCTTCTTCTTCTTCTTCTTCTTCCCACAAAATGTTTCCTACCTATCCAAGGTGGTAGAACCAATTTCCAACCTTTCCCAATTGGATCCAATCCAATTCAAACTCTTGAACTTTTGGGCTTTAGCAACATTATCTCTATTTTAGGCCTCAACATAGAAGTCTTCACCGGTGACTTCACCCACCCAAAATAACTATTCGGACACCTTCCTTATTTCCTAAGGACGAAGAATCACCCTTTGGTTTAGCCCTCCACTTTTTGTACAGTACCTATCTAGGACTGTCCTAAAATCCTTTGTAGTACTATCCAGGAGGTTTTTCCAACTTAACTCTCCCTCCTGATCACTTTCTAGGAAACTAAGGATATATGCAGATACCCTTTATGAATTTTTATTAGTCCCTTAAGCCTTGAAGTTCAACTCCACTCCAACAACCCCTAACTCTCACCAAATTCGTAGACCTAATTGATCTAATTGACCTAATTAGGCTTGGATTTCAAGGAAGGTACTAGAAATTGGGCACATGGGATTGAAACAGTGCTTCATATATCTTCAACTAAATCCCTAGAACTCAAAACCACTCCTAATTCACTCAACCAATCTCTTTATCAAACATAATACTTCCTTCTCCTTCATTCTAGGCTGAATACATTGAGATATTCAACCTAGGGCTTCATGCATGAGGGTATTACCCTTCAATCCATTTCCTAAGCTTTTTGAATCATTAAATATACCATCCTAACTTTCATTTTCTAGGATCTTAGAGAAATCTACAAGTTAGAATGCAAGTTAGGACTCCATTTACAAACTATGCTTCAAATAGACTCCTTCCTGGACTGCTTTTTGGAAACTTCAAATAAAACTTGTCAAATCAAAACCAAATGACTTCAAATAAATCTTAGAGTGACAATAACACATAATACCTTCAATACATCAACTTGGTTTCCCAAACTCACAGGTCATAGGGCTGTACAACTCAGAAATGCTCACAAAACTGGTTCATACTCCATTTCTCATGCATCAAAATTACATTCATAGAAATTATAACCATGTTGGTTCAAATTAAGCACTTAATAAAACATCAAATGTGAATTTGAATCATTCAAAAATTCCTTGTGACTATTGGGCTACCATCTTGCATCTTTCAAGCAACTTTTGGAAGTTGCATGAGCAACTTTTTGACAACTTCTACAACATTTTGCAAAACTTGTATTTTTGCACTCGATGACCTTAGGAATGAATCCAAACCTATCCAAATGACATAAAATTATAATAATAACATTAATCCAAGTAATTTAACCCTAAGGACTCTAAAAACATAAAACATGCTAAAAGAGACAAAAACCTAACTAGGTGATCCAAATGGACTAAGGCATCCCTAGGCTCATAAGGTTTCATTAGAGATCCTTGACCATACACACATGGATCCCAAAACCCAAAATAGGATGATCCTCTAAGATCAATCTATTTATGACAAACAAGATCCTCTAGGATCAAAACATAGACATTCATGGGTGCACTGCACCATAACCTTTCTACTAGATCCAACAACTTCCTCATAACCATCCTTAGTACTTATATTCTGAGGTACACCAATCATGTCCCTTATGATATGTGTTCATATCATTCTTCATAAATTCCATCTCATATCTAAAATCTGATTCAACCCTCTCAGTAACCCTCAACTCCATAGCATCACAGAGATTTGCAATTGTCGTAGGTTCCAATCTTCTCAGAGGTATCTTCCAATATCTTTGAAAACTCAAGGAAACAAATCACCAACTTTCTCAATCCAAGGTCCTTGATGATTTTTCCACACACTCAAGAAATTCAATCTTAGATACCACCTGACGCAGTGTAAGGTAGGATAATCCCCAAAGGAGATGTCTAATCCCCCAGCTAAACAATCACACAATGGATTTGCAGCAGGAAACCACGATCTGAAAATAATCTAAATTTTATTCACAAAACAATAACTGATTACATGCAATGTGTCAGGTTGTAAGGTCTTCCCAGTTATGGCCAATTACAAAGAAAATAGAAGTTCAGCAAGATCCCTCAAGATCCAATTCAATCCTAAACCTAGCTAGCTATATCTATAACAATCGGTCACAATAATCTGATAGAAAGCTTCAGGAAGATCTGAACTTGTGCACACAGGCTTCCAAGCAATTTGTTTCTCTAAGCCTCAACCCTAGCTCTACAAAAATTTTGCAACTTGTAGCTACTTCTCTCATACACCTACTTACCACTTACTACCTCAACTCTACCCCATAACCCTTTTAAATACTATCATAGACACAAGTTGACATGTTGCAAATAAACCCTTACATTAATTACATATTCAAGCCACAAGTCGGCCTACAAACAAAAATTAAATGACCCATTCGACCATTCCAAACAAGTAATTGCACATAGGATAAAGATGAAAGACCCAAATAGGTCCACACATATCTCCATGATTGATCCATGTCACAATCACACGTTACATCCATCAATTCGACCTCCCAGATTTGAAGAGCATAAGTCTACAAGCCACACTACCTAGCATCAACAAAAAGTGTCGAGCACCAGAAGATGACAAGCTCCTCAACCAACACATGTCTAGCAACAAAAAACCAAAGCACTAGAATGTGTCGATCCCTTCTATAATCGAGCTTCTTGACCAACACTGCAGCAAATAGTGATTGAGCGACACCACTCCAACCGAGCAACACTGATCCAACTAAGATCAAAACATATCAACATGTAGGTGTTGATAAAAATTATAAAATTATGTATTGTCATTTATGTTTACACAAATGTAGTCATGTTTACACAAATATCTAATCCTATCTGAGCACATATGGTGTATTCCAAGCTCTCTCGGGCATTGAAGAAGACAAGAGTGATTTTTAGTTATAACCGAGTTCACTTGGGCATTACAATGATGGTCAGGTGTTGAAGGATTATAATGTTGACTAAGTTATGCTTTTATTGTCATTCGGCTAACAATAGTTTACATTTTATGTATAATTGGTTATATGCAGCCGACAAACTTAAGATTTATTATTTATTTGGAAGGTTATTCAAGCCAACTTGACAAGCCCTATCATATATATACAAGGTCAAGTTTGGATTGAATGTGTGTGAAGTAATAATCAGAGAAGTGTGTGTTTTTTATATGAAGAGTGAAGGAGAAATTAAATGAGATTCTGATTAAGGATAGAACATCCAAATAGAGCTACAATAGAATATTTGATAAGTAAGGATCCAACTATAAAGCCAGAACAAAGATCTGAATCAGCAAAGACAATTTCTTCGTCAAACATGTCAATCCATTGTTACTCTCTAAAAATTGTAGCAGTGATCTAAAACCTCTTTCCAGAGTAGACTTAATAGTCTTTTTTAAATCCTCTCACAAGGTGACATTTCTACAGTGAAGTATTTAAAGACCTCTCACAAGGCCACTCCTTACAGGGTCATTAAATCCTCTAACAGGGTATCACCTAACAGGGTGTATTGTAACCTTTAACATGGTTAGTTCCTAACATGGCTCACTTCAGAAGAGTGAAAAGCAGTAACTAGTTGCAATTGGTGGTTTTCCAAAATTATGTTTCCACGTTAAATCTTGGTGTTATCTGTGTACATGTTATATTCTTTATGCTTTATGTTTCTACATTTAATCACTAAAGGATAATTATAGTTAATATCTTAAGATTTTCTATGTTAACCGAGTGATAGTAGAATATCTGTTTTAACTGAGAAACAGTGATAAGATTGATTAAGAAATCTAAGGGACTTGGATTTGTTTTTGTGGTAACTGATTCACTCCTCCCCTTTCAGTTACTCAACTCATTTCCAACAATTGGTATACGAGTATTTTCTACTATCAGGAAAGGTTTCAAGGCCTAAGCTAAAGATCATAGATGTCTTACAGAAGGGAGATCCCCAAGTTTAACAAAGACAACTTTACTGCATGGAAAGATTTGATGAGGCTAAATCTATCTACTATTGGAGAAACTATTTTTCAATTCCTAGACCACAAGTATGTGGAACAACCAAAACCTATGTCTATGGAATAGACGATTGACATGAAAAATCATAACATAATGATGATTGATATTGCTTCTTCACTTAGCTATGCCAAATTTCATGAAGTCAAGGACCGCCCTACTGCCTATGATATGTGGAAGAAACTACATGATATACATGGAGGAGACGACAATGTAAAGAGAGCCAAATCTTAAAGTCTCAAAGGCCAGTTTTATCAAATGAAAATAAAAGAAGGAGAAGACATTAAAAAATAAAGTGAAAGAATCAAGAAAAGTGGCACTACCATCAGAGCTTCAGGTGGAACATTTGAAGACAATACAATGGTTATTAAGGTATTGATAACTTTACTTCCTATCTATGCAATCAGGGTTTCATCTATTCCAGAGATGAGGTGCAGTAATGATATAACTCTAGATGCATTGGTTGGAAGTCTAACAACTTTTGAGTTGAACAATTTTGACAATTATTCTCCTAATCCTAGAAATTTTGAGTCTGTATTAAAAGCTAAATTAGACCTTGGTAAGATGGATAGAAACTCAAAAGGAAAAAATATTGACAATGATAGTGATGATGATTTTGATGATGAAGATCTTGAAATATTTGAAGCATTACTTCCAAAGAGAGCTGCCAAAGGAAAGTACAAAGGAAGAATACCATTGATTTTATTTTCATGTAATGAGGCTGGTCACATTGCTAGTAAGTATCCAAACAAAGATGTCAAAGATGAGAAGAATTTCAACAAGTACAAAGGCAAGAAGGATTTAATGAATTACAAAATATACAAGGACAAAGGTAAGAAATCTTGTTATATTACAAAATTTTTTGATAGTGATGAAGATGAAGATGAAATGGTTTACATTGCTATTAAGCATGAGTCAGACAATGAAGATAATGAAAAGACTGCACTTTACTCTCATATTAGCAAGAATGACACTTGGATAATTTATAGTGGTTTTTCTCACCACATGACTGGTGATAAAACTAAATTTGAACATCCTAAGCACTATGATGGTGGGAGTGTCATTTTTGGGAATGATGAAGCTTTCTATGTGAAAGGTAAAGGTTGTATTTCTCTAACTGAAGGAATCAAATGTGACAATGATTATTGGGTTGAAGGACTAAGGCATAATATACTAAGTGTGGCATAACCAAATAACATTGGTTTCAAGGTAGAATTCATGAATGGTAAGGCCAAGCTCTTGGATGGTAAGGGAAACCTAGTTGGAACTGGCTGAAAGACAAAAGATAACCTATTCTATCTTGATCTCACTGAAAGTTCATGTTTTATTGCACAAGTAGAAGAAATATGGTTATGGCATAAAAGGTTATGTCATGTGAATTTTGATAACCTGGTCAACATAAGCAAGAACAAAAGAGTAAGAGGATGTATTCCTATTTTGAAGAAACCTGAATTAGCAATATGCAAACAATGCCAAATTGGGAAGATGGGCAAGACTAGTTTCAAGAGAAAGAATTACAGTACAGAAGAAGTCTTGGAGTTAGTGCATACTGATTTGTGTGGACCAATTGGAACAACAAGTTACACAAGTGAGAAGTATTTCATTCTATATGTTGATGACCATTCCAGAATGATGACTCTTATGTTTCTCAAAGAAAAATCAGAAGCTTTTTAGAAGTTTAAATGGTACCTTGCCAGAGTTGAGAAGGAAATAGGAAAGAAACTTAAATGCTTAATATTTGACACAGGAGGTGAATTCATTTCTAATGAGTTCAATGAATTGTGTAATGAAAGAGGAATCATGAGACAAGTATCTGGCCCAGGTACACCACAATAGAATGGGATAGCAAAAAGAAGAAACAGATCTATTATGGATTGTCCAAGAACCTTGATGATTGAAAATAATGTTCTAGCCAAATACTAGAAGGAAGTCATCAAAACTGCAATTCACACCTTGAACAGAGTTCAATTGAAGAAAGGTACTGAGAAGACACCTTTTGAATTATGGTATGGCTATAAACTTAATGTTCATTATTTCAAAGTATTTGGAAGTAAATGTTACATATTGAAGGAAGCAAAAATGGAAAATTTGATGTAAAAGGTGATGAAGGTATATTCCTAGGCTACTCCTACAAAATAAAATCATATAAATGTTTAAATCTTACTACTCATAAAATCATAGAAATTGTACATGTAAAGATTAATGAGTTTGCATAGAGAGGTGAAGAACATAGCAGTAAAGAGCTTGAGGATTACATAAATTTTGTGTATTATGAACCTGATACTATACCTAAGACACATGCAATGGTGATTAGACAACAACCTTGTCAGCCATTGAATTCATTAGCACAAAGCTTGTTGCAACCTGTGCAACCCGGGCTGCTAACTGAGGAAACCGAGTCTCAGATTGAGGAAACCAAGTCACAAAAAGGGGGAACTGAGTCACAAACCGAGGAACCTGAGTCTCAGATAGAGGCGCCCGAGTCTCAGATAGTGGAACGCAAGTACTAGTTGGAAAAGAAGAAAAAACATTTTAGCATGGTGAACCTAGTGGATCAAGCCTAGAATCAAAGAGGAAGGAACTTGTACTTGTAAAATATGTCAGAAGGCAGCATGCACATGAACAAATAATTAGAGATCAGAAATAAGGTTTAATGACAAGGAACAAAATCAAAGGTACATGTTTGCTGAGTGAAATTGAACCTAGTTCTATTAAAGATGCATTGAATGATGAAAGTTGGATAGAAGCCATGAATGAAGACATTGATCATATAGAAAATAATAAAACCTAGACTTTGGTACCTATACCAAAAGATAAGAATGTGATTGGTACTAAGTGGGTTTTCAAAAACAAAATGAATAAAAAAGGTGAAGTTTCCAGAAACAAAGCAAGATTAGTTTGTAAAAGATATGCTCAAGAAGAGGGTATTTATTATGGAGACAATTTTTCTCCTATTGAAAGACTTGAAGGAGTCAGAACTCTTCTGGCATATGCCACACATAAAGGATACAAAGTATACCAAATGGATCTAAAATCTGCATCCCTGAATGGAATTCTAGAGGAGGAAGTCTATATTGAGCAACCTAAAGGTATTTTTGATCCTAAAAAAAGGAATATGGTTTGAAAATTGAATAAATCCTTGTATCTACTGAAGCAAGCTCTTAGAGCTTGGTATGAAAGATTGCATGGTTACCTAGTAAGTATGGGATTTTAGAGAACTACTGAGAATAGTAGCTTATATATCAAAAAAGGACCTTAGAACAAGATACTATTAGCAAAGATATTTGTTGATGATAAACTTTTAACTAGATATGAAGATTTATGCAAAGCATTCTCCAAAGCTATGAGTAAGGAATTTGAGATGTCTATGTTTGGTGAAATCAATTTCTTTGTTGATTTACAAGTTCATCAAATGAAGGATGGTATCTACATTACTCAGTCTAAATACATCAGAGAGATACTAAAGAAATTTGGTATGGAAGACTCCAAACTAGTTGGGACACCTATGTATACTAGACATAAGTTGTCTAAGGATGATGATTCAAAAGAGGTAAATCAGACCACCTACAGATCTATTATTGGTAAATTTCAGTATGTTGTTCATACTAGACATGATATTGCATTAGAAGTTGGTATTGTTGTAAGGTTTTCAGCTAATCCTAGAGAGAATAATTTGGTGGCTATCAAAAATATTCTGAGATATCTTAAGAGTACTGAAGAATATGGACTATGGTATAAGAAATGAGGAAAATTTGATTTGAAGACTTTTGCTGATGCTGATTGGGTAGAAAGTGATGATAACAGAAAGAGAACAAGTGGTGGAGCATTATTTCTTGCTGATGTTGTTTTTTATATGAAGAGTGAAGGGGAAATCAGATGGGATTATGATTAAGGACATAACATCCAGACAAAGCATCAATAGAATATTTGATCAGTAAGGATCTAGTTATAAGGCATGAACATAGATCTGAATCAGCAAAGATATTCGCTTTTTCAAATAGGCCAATCCATTGTTACTCTCTAAGAATTGTAGCAGTGATCCAAAATCTCTTTATAGAGTAGACTTAATAGTCTTTTGTAAATCCTCTCACAAGGTGACATTTCTACATTGAAGTGTTTAAAGACCTCTCACAAGGCCACTCCTTATAGGGTGATTAAATCCTCTAACATGGTCACACCTAATAGTGTGTATTATAACCTTTAACAGGGTTGGGTCCTAACAGGGCTCACTTCAGAAGAGTGAAAAACAATAACTAGTTGCAATTGGTGGTTTTCCCAAATTGAGTTTCCACATTAAATCTTGGTGTTATCTGTGTTCATGTTATTTTCTATATGCTTTATGTTTTCGCATTTAATCACTAAAGGATAATTACAGTTAATATCTTAAGATTTTCTATGTTAACTGAGTGACAGTAGAATACTTGTGTTAACCAAGCAACAGTGATAAGTTTGATTAAGACATCTAAGGGACTTGGATTTGTTTTTGTGCTAACTGATGCAACCCTCCCCTCTCAGTTTCTCAACTCATTTACAACAGTATAATTTCCATCTACCCTAGGATGCTCCCACATTAGAGGCATTCTAGGTGTAGTCAACTACCTTTTGATTCCATGTTCATCACAATAGTTATTAATTTTTTCTGAAGTAAATTCACCACCTCTATTTGATCTAAGACATTTTAGAGTTTTTCCAGTTTCATTCTCAACTCTATCTTTATACATTTTGATCATATGGAAAGCATCTAAATTTAATTTTAAGAACATCAACCACATCATCCTTGAGTAGTCGTCAGAAAAAAATATAAAGTATTTTTCTCCATTGTTTCTTTCTATACATATATGTCCACACAAATTTGTCTACCAAATATAAGATATGTTCTTTTGAGTAGTCTTTTCTTGAAAAACTTGATCTAGTTATCTTACCTAACTGACATTCTTAACATACTACATTGTATGGCTTCTTTAGTATCGATATTCCTCTAACACTTTTCTTCTTTCTAACCTTTACCAAATTATCAAAGTTCACATGACACAATCTCTTATGCCATAACTAGATTTCTTCTATTCTTGCAATTAAACAATGACCAATAGTAGTATTTATTTTGAAAAGATTAGATTTTGTCTATCTACTAGTTCCAATCAATTTTTTATTCTTCTCGAATATTTTGTATTTTCCATTACCAAACTCAAATTTGAATCCTTTGTTATTTAATTGAGACACGCTTAGGAAACTATATTTCAATCCATCAGCCCAATAAAAATAATCACAAGTTATATCATCAGTTAAAGAAATAGAACCTTTACATCTAATTATATAGGGAGAACCATTTCCAAATGTAACCATAGCTACATCACACTATTCAATGGTTATGATTTTGTCCTTATCTCCAGTTATATTGTGTATGTAGCCACTATCAATGATCGAATGATTGTTACAGTTAACACTTGAGATCAAATCTTTTTCTTCTCTGGTATCAACATTTTTAGTAGAAGGATCTTCTTTTATAGCAACAAATATAATTTCCTCATCATTATCATCTCCATTAGTGTTGTATTCATTTTCCTCTTCCTCGGTGATGTAACATAGCTTTTTTCTCTTCTAAGTTAAATCCTTGTACTTATTTTATTTTTCTTTCTTTTTTCTATCATGATCCTTTTTCTATTTTTTAGGACATCTATGTGCAAAATGATCAATTTTTCTACAATTCCAGCATGCAATAGGGCTTTTACCTTTGTATCTTCCTTTACCTTTTGGAAATCTTCTAGCAATCAGTTCTTCTAGTTCTTCCAATTATTTCTCCTTGAAATATAATCCTTCATATTTGTTAGATTCATAAACAACAGTCTTTCCCTTTCTAGATAATCCAATGTTAGCAGTACCTTGAAATGCAACTTCACTAGTAGGTTGGATATTGTCAAAATTACTTAATTCAAATGTTTTAAGCCTACCAATAAGTGAATGAACTATGATCTTGTTCTTATCAATTGTTCTTAACTCTTGTATTGCGGAAAATCTAATAGCATGTACCTATGTGGAAGTGTTTTGGGTATTTTACTTACAACATCATTTCCTTCCATCTTTCCACAAGCTCCTTTAATGAATTCAACAACTTCTTTTATCCTGGTTTTGTATTGTGAAATAGTTTCCTATTCAAACATCTTCATTTCATCAAATTTTCCTTTGAGTCTGTCAAACTTTTCCTGTAAGACATGTTCATCTCCACCATGTGCATTTCCTAGTTTATCCCAGATCTACTTGGTTATTGGTAGATCTTTTATATCATCATACATAGATTTATTCAAGGAACTCGCTAGTTCTATCGTCACAGAGTTATGAATCAACTTTTCTTCCTTCTCTCCTTTGGTAACTATACTGATAGGTTGTACATATTCATTGAAGAGATAATACACTCCATTCTCTGAAAGTCCTGATAGGTGAAATCTCATCCTAATCACCCACATTCCAAAGTCATCTTCATTCTTGGTAAACTTGGGTGTGTTCTTCCTATACATCTTGAGATCTTGATCTTTTCCCTAAGCGGTTAAGCTTCCAAATCAGGTAACCTATTCTCTGATACCAATTTTATCTATAGGTAAGGTTACTAAGAGGGGGGAAGGGGGTGTTGAATAATTAACCTCCAACTTATATCCTTTAAAATACAATCTTAAACCTTCACTTGAAAAATTTACCGATTATAGTTTCATTCTCCTATAATAGTCTTATCGGTTACAAATTCACTAAACAAACATGCATCATAAAATAAAAATTTGAACAATATTAAAACCAGTATTTATCACATGGAAACTCAATAAGGGAAAAAACATGTTGTGAGATTTGTGCTCGCAAATTTTGCACTCGTCTAGAATATGCTCGGTAAAGAGATTTCTCAGTTAAGGGTTACAAAAGCACTATTAAATGCTACTCAATTATGAGATTTACCTAGAGACCTATTAAAGTCTTATACCCTATTAGGAGTAACTGTGTTAGAGGATTTCATCCCACTTATACATTGTTCACATTGTTAAAGGATTTAAAATAGACCTATTAAGGTCACGCGATAATGGTTTTTTACTGTCACAATTTTTAGAGAGTAACAACCTATAATGATCTGTAGTTTCCACTATCTCTGCTATATCAAATCCAACAAATTTCTCTAACACAATAATATCTCATTCAATCCTATGTATCCTTATTTGTATTCTCTTATGTGATCACAACTATCTTTCTCTGATTAGTTCTTTTGTTTCTCCAATATATTATCTTCTCCTTCATCACGATAACCTAACTTCATCTCATCCTCTTCCTTAAGTAGATTTTCATTAATAATCAAAACCTAAACCTAGATCCAATGATGATAACTTCATCATCAGAAATATTTTTCTTATTCTTCCTTCCTTTTCGGCTAAGCTATGATCTTTTCTTATAATGCGATAGTTCTTGGCAACATCATATGATAGCTAATATTTTTTCTGAAAACTTTGTCTTTAATGTCGATAGTTAATACTTTGTTACTTTGACATCAATGACAAAAAATATAACTTCTTTATCAACTAGAGCCATTATGCCAACAATCTCTCCATATACAACATTGAATGTGTCCTATTTGTTCTTCCTAATTTTTTAGGTTTTCATGGAACCTTTGGAAGTGATTTAGTCATATGCTTGTGCACTATCCTTTGAGGATCATTGAGGTTATATTTATGCTCATGTATTTGGTTGTTATTGCACTATGTTATGGATATTATATCTTAATGATTCAAAAAACCTTGTTGGTGTATATTTTACATGTTGGTTTCCAAGGGTTCCTTTGTGAGGCATTGCAAATGCTTTCTAAGAAATTCTTTATGATTCAAAATGTTTAATGAAGCTTACTAGAATTTGAATCAAGATGACGAGGATGAAGGAAATTACAAAATATAACGAATCAACATATTTGGGAAAACAAAGGACACACTTACAAGGAATAAAACATATTTGAATCAATACATATAAATGATAGATTTCATCTACAAAAATAGTATAATAATATAATAAACTCTTCACTAATTAAGGAATGAAAAAAATCATTTAATTATATTGATATATGATATAAAAATGCATTACTTGTCTAATTTTAAAGGGGTGGATCATTATTTATAAGTAATCTCTCTCTCTCTCTCTCTCTCTCTCTCTCTCTCTCTCTCTCTCTCTCTCTCTCTCTCTCTCTCTCTCTCTCTCTCTCTCTCTCTCTCACACACACACACACACACACACACACACTGTGTTGATCTTGGAGAATCTTGATGGTTTTGGTGATAGATCTTGAAGCAATCTCTCATTCATTGTGTTTATGGTAAAATAATTCCTTTTTTTTAATACTCACTTGGATTCTTTCCATTAGTTCTTTTAATTTTTTGTATGTTTCTTATAGTTTTCCACACACCAGGAAGAACTTATGGCCATTCCTAAAAAATATGCACAAATATGAATGTCATCTCTTGAATCATCTGAATTATTAGGACTAGAATTACGATTTGAAGAGTTCACATCAATTTGAGAACCCATATTGTTTGTAGCACCAAAATCCATTATTGCTTGAGAAAATAAGACTCTTTCTTTCAATTTCTCTTTATTCTTAGTAATTTCCTAATTTGAAGAATATGCTTTGACATAATCAATTACTTCACTATTATTCTTTTTAAGAAGAAAATACATGTGTTCAATTTTCTTTTTCATGCATTGATGTTCTTCATGACAATTTTTGTTTTTGAATTAAGCAGCAGCAAGAGGGTGTTGGCCTATGGTACAAAAGAAGCACACTAGATACACATTAACAACATATTAATTGTATCTAGAGTGCACAACAAGGAAACCTTAAAATAACAACAAGCTCATGAAAGACCACCACCAAAGCTCAACCAACAAACTATCAGTCAAAGCTTTCCAAACTTGCCCGAAATGGTAAGTCGAGCTGTCAAATACCATCCAAAGTAAACAACATCCTCACAAATCTAGATCTACCTCTAGGATACAAAACCCCTTTCCACCTCAATAGAAAAGTATCCAACCTCAATAGGAGAAGTAGAGAGAAAGACCAAAATCACAAGGAGTTTACCAAAAACCACATTTCAACAGAATGTACCATGAAGATGGATCTCGAAAAAATGCAAATCTCCAGAATCAAGAGAAAAGTCCCCACCTCCAAAGGGGACTCAACCACCTCCATAGGAATAGTGAAAGAAGAAGAAAACAACAAATAATGAGCCCACCTCAATAAAAATGAACCACAACCCTCAGCCTCTGGGTCTAGACCACTACCCAAAATAGCTGCAAACTTAATCCAAAAAAAAGGACCATAACGCACCCTTGAAACCTATTAGCAGTCTCCTGATCACAGAAAAAACAAACCATTGTCCGTCCAAAACATAATGGACACTCAAACACAGAAAAAAAGAAAACTGAAAGTGAGAGCCACTTTCATCACAACATAAGAAAAAAATAAACATAGGCTACAAGTATCATGTTAGCCAAGCTGAATCTCTCGGCTGAAGAGTCAACACCATCTTCCCTAGCCTCAACAATTTCAATGTTCCCATGCTTTGGGTTGTCTTCATTAAATCAACTCAAAACAATCAGCAACCTATAGAAGAAAGTCACCCATCCACCAAAGGGAAAGTACATCAACAAAAACCAGGGCACCAAAAGTTACATCAAAGCTCACACCATGAGAGAAGTACTACAGCACTTGGTTAATCCACCAAGAGGAACCCCGCTCCCCTACCGCATCTAAAAAGTCCCAATAATAGGGAGAGAAACACCGGGGAGGGAAGTACCTTCCTGACAAACCCTTACCCGCACACAGGGTAGTCAACAAACAAGACCCAAATAGGCCATACAAAAAAACCCCCACCCTCAAACTCAGGGACTCAGAGAAAACATGATCCCCAACCACTGCACATCCCACAAACACTATGCTAGCCCAGCACCGAAAAAGAGAAGGCAGGGAAGCATAAGACCCCGCATTATTCATTCTATCACCAGAGAGAAAGGACACCAACACAACCCAAAATAGAGGGCCCCGACCGGTCGTGGTAGGCCAACTGGTGTACACAACACTCATGACCACAATAAAGAGGATAAAATTTGTGACTAACTGATCATCAACAAGCACAACATATTTCCTAGTCAAGGGGAAAGGACCCCCTCACACACTCAGCATCAAGAAAAACCAAAAACCTTGGATAGCATCGCGACCCCAAACACAATCACCATAGGATTATGGAGAGAGGCAGTCAAAACCAACATACCACTACACACAAACAAGACCACCATGACCCAACGCATAGGGTAGGGGAATAACACAGACACCAACAGGGAAAAAACCTGAAATCCTTAGTGTAGAAAACAAACCACAAACCCAATCCCAGGTGCATGGAAGCAGTTATTAAAACCACACAACCATAGACCCCCCAGTGCCAAACACAGTCAACATGGGGTCTATCCTCCTTCAAAAGAATGGAACAAGGAAAGCAGGTAGCCCATAGAGTGAGGCCGCCAAGTGAGCAGGGACCCGATTGGTAGGAACCAAGAGAATGAGAACCCTGCATTACCCCATCACCAACACCTAGCCAACACAAAACCCATGTTCCATAAAAATGCCATGCAGAAAGGGTCGTAGAGAACGGCTTAGGAGGAAGGATCAAAAGACCACAACCCAGATGAGTAAACAACCTCCCACCAGGAGAGAAAAGGTCAACATCTCATACAGATCCACTAGGATCATCATTCTCATCCCCATCCACACTCTCTCCATTTCCATAATTCAAAATCGATCAGCTTCAGCTCCTGCTCATTCAAAAAAAGAAGGACCATTTTTTTCTTAGTACTTGATATACTTTGTTGAGATGAGTTATCCTTTTTAAATTATTCAATTTTATCTTCTTTCTTCCCTTTCTTGTCCTTTTTAGTGTTCTTTTCCTCTCCCTTAGCATTTTTTTTAATTCCTGCAATTAGAGATTTTGCCTTAGTAGATTTCAAAGTATCTAGTTTAATTAAATTTTCTTGCTCCCTTGTATATCATAAATGAAGTCATCTAGTGTGGGAATTTTCTATGAGGTACCAAGGGCTCTTTTAGTAGAATGGAAAGTAGAGACAAACATAAAAAATTTAGAACCTAATTTAGAAAGTCCAAAAAGGATTAATTGATCCTCTTTCTTGTCAATTACATAATCTTTCATTTGCAACTCAAATTTAAATTTAATGAAGAAATACTCTAAGTTGAAAAACTTGAAGGACTAAGACCTAGGAGTTGACTTTCCAACTCATTACTTCTAAGTTTGCCAATTGTCCCAAATATTATTTTGAAAGCTTCCTAAACTTCATTGGGTGTTTTCAAGTTCTCAAGATGAAATAGTAGTTCAGGAGATAAATTTCATCATTGAAAGCCAAATGGTTGGTCACACTTATTGAATTTTTTTTGTCCTCAGCTCCATTAGGTTCTTTTTTTGTTCCTATTGTTACCCTATATAAGACTTTATTCTTTAGTACAAGAACTACTTTAAACTTCCAATCATGATAATTGAAAGGAGTTAGGGGTTCATAGTCACATTAGGATCCATGTTGTTAGACATAGATTGTTTCTTTGTAGAATACAAAATGAACAGTGTACATTGTTGTGTTAAAAAAAAATCATCCTTTTAATGCTTGATATAACCACTCAACATATACAATCACAGGAGGCGATTAAGAATTGTCACGAACCATAGTTGTGCTACATAGGAAAAAGAGATGAAGGGAACACACCTTCCAACAATCCCTCAATCCAAGCACTCAGTTCGAACCTATGACCTCAGCTCTAATACCATTTGTTGGCTATTGTTGCACCAAAAGATCAATCTGTTAATGGTTGATACAACCACTTTAATTATACAAGCATGGGGTACAGTTAAGCCATATCATGAACCACCGCTACATTGCATAACACAAGAAGACCAAGGGTGCATACCTTGCAAAAAATATCAGTTCTTTAGGAAGTGTGAAAAATATAAAACACACAACACCCCCTTGATTATGTTTCCCCCGTTTCTTGGCACTTTATAGAAGGAGTTCTTTGTAACCAAACTACCAAAAAACTAAAAATGATACTTTATAATGATAGTGTGAGAGTGTTCCCTTTGGATTCATGAAGAAAAAATGCACTCTTGGAAGAAATAGAACTGATTTTTGAGTTTGTGAGAAAAAGTTATGAGAAAATGAATTTTTCCCTCTTTACAAAATTAGTCCTCCTCAAGAAAAATTTAATGGTAAAATATTTTACCATCCCCAAAAATTTTTTTTTGCAAACATAGAAGGACTAAAGTTAAGCCCCGTCTAGGGGCTAAAAACCCATATGACATATTGGGTCTTTTTATTGCAACCCTCAATCCTAAAACAGAAAACGGGAACTAGACCTAGGGATCTTCATCTAATTTGCAAAATCAGCATCATCAACAAATTGAGGATAGGAAAAGCCAACATTGACAAGGCATACAAGCCTTCTTCACTTTGATTTTCACACACTTGGGAGGGTTTTCCTAATAACATAGATCTGCATATATAATAAATCTCTTGCTAAACAACACTTCGCAGACATACAACAGTGGATAATTCTCAAACTTGTAGGTAATGGACATTTAAAACTCTACCAATCTTATGCAAGCTCCCACTTGCATTAAGTGTGTTGAGAACTAGATAACTTAACTTTCACATAAATAAACATGAACTTAAAGGGATTTTTAATGATTTGAAATAATTTTTGAAAATATGACAAACTATGCAAGCTAGTGCCTAATCCTGGGCACAAAGTCATATACGAGGCTTTAGAGAAATTCTAAATGCATACCCATTATTATCTATAAGTATTTTCATATTAATGTCTTATATTAATAAGCTATTTGGCACAAGCACACAACTTTTCTTTAAAAATCCACATCATACATCTAATGTCACTAACACCTGTTCAAAGTTATTTAGCTTCTTCCTTGAAAAAGACTAAGAAACACGTATTACACACTCAATAATATCAAGCAAACAGGCTTGTGAATCCTTGATATATTACATATGTATAACAATGAATACAAAAAGGGAGACAACTTTATGAGAAAATAAATAATGACTTGTATCATTGCTAGTTGGATACATTTGAAAATCTGTAGTCTACATATCTAACCCCTAACACAGAAAAAAAACACTGCACTATTCAGAAGCTTGTCAAAACAATTTTTTGAACTTTGGAACCTAAAATTGGAACCAAAAAATGAAACCAAAATCGAACCTCCACAACAAAGAAAAGAAAAGAACTTATAGAAGGAAACCCTAGAAATGATATCCATTTGACACTTGTCCTTCTAAGAAATCTAATTTGCTGCAATCATTCCTTTCTCCACCCCACCGACTGATCTTTCTCGAAAAGATCAAAACTGATTTGATCTGATCTGCACAACCACCAGCCTGAATCCATTAACTCAGTCCTTCAATGCAGATCAACCTCGTAGATAAAATCCAACCACTTCCTAGCAGCCAAGACACATTGCCACACCTTGGAACCCCTCAAAAAGATTAAAACATTCAAATACATGCCTCAACAATCACCCCTGGCGTAGAAAATCTATCGCGAGACGAGATCAAACAATAAATTCATTTTAAAATGTGGTTGTCCGATCAACCCTTGAAACACCCGTGAGCCCACCATCGAAAAAAACTACCATCGAACAACGAAGAAAATGGCCCGCTCAGAAACAAAGTCATTTGATAGCAAAGACATGGTATGTGGGGCCCCTCCATCGAGTAACATACAATGTCGAATAACCCTCAGAAATATCGTTTAGTGCACCATGTTATTCGACACCCATTTGGTCCCATATCCACGTCATTGGCCTAGAACACGTGGCAGCTCCACGCACAATCACCCACCACAATAGAATATTCTTTTCTTCCTTGCGAGCTTGCGACCACTATAGATCTTCTTAACTGGCAACTCCACGTAGCACCTTCAGTCCCACTTTAATTTTCCACACCAACCTAGACAAGTGTCACTCAGGCGTGAACCCGCAATGAGTATCCTTGGGGTAGCTTTCGATAAAGGCATCACGCCCACCATTAGATTAAAATATATATGTTGATGCTTTATCTTTCGACTCCACTTGGGCAAGATATTTGATGGACACCTGTCAGATAGGCGTGATCCCGCGATGAATAAACAACATGCATCTTATGTCCAAGCATCACCCCTATCATCCAATCAAAAATGATTTGTCTTACCTTTAACTTCCTTTTAGGTCGGCCAGGTCCCGCCACTTGCCACATGTAACACAGGCATGATGCCTTGAAGATAAACCTCCTCACATCTTTCGTTCATGGGATTGCACCCATCAGTGGATTAACTTTGATCTATCTAACATTTGTTCTCACCTTTAACTTTGAAGACGTCAGCCCCACAATATCAAGACAGACACTTGTCACCCAGGCGCGATTCCTTGATGGTTATCCTTCATGCATATTTTGATCAAGGCATTACGTCTACCGTTGGATTAACTTTGACTTGCTCGACATCTTTTATTCACCAAACACCACACAAACTTTAGACTTAGAAAATATTAAACCACAGACCCCTTTGATCCTTCCCACACGAAATTAAGTACAAAACCCTCTACAATTTAGAGTTTTCCACCATAAAAGATGGGTCTCTTTTTGCAAAAATTCTATATGGTACTCTCAAAATCAAAATTTAGAGAGTACAAACTTGACCAAGGGCTAAAGATGAAAAAATGTTCCCCTTTTTCTATGACATCACCCCCTTGAGTTTCTTATGTAATCAAAGTGCAAAAAACCACTTTTGACATGAATAGTCCCACATTCTCTTACTCTAAATTTGACGGGCGTCACAAGATTTTGGATCTTTTTCAAACTTTTCAAACCCCTCTGACTAAACGCCTGGGGCCACGGCAAACCATTGCGAATAGGCATGCAAGGACCAAGATGGTATGCCAGTGAGACGGGATGCCTCCCATGCACAATGCCTAAGGTGAGATTCCGAACAGCGATGCTTTTTTTTCAAATCATAGACCGCATGGTTTCGAACAGAGGAAACGAGATTTCTAACCACGGGTTTTTTGAAATTGTAGAAGCAAAGATAAGACCATCGCCCACCGTAGTAGGGCCGACCCGACGGTGCAAGTGAAGATGTCTAGGTGCAGTGCAGAGATCGCCGAGGGTTATAGGTGAGAGACAACAAAACACAAGCGCCACAAGTAGCGTCACACATCCATCAAAGTATAGGGGATTCAAAGTATCTCAATCTACCCTGATACCAAGAATAAATATAGAAAGAATCATAGATTAAATGAGTAATATAACATAAAATATACTAAAGTATACCATTGAAAAATGCATAGCAGAGGAGTACAAATAAGGGTTAGTGCTTTCGTGAAATGAGGGATGGTAAAACAAGCCATTAAACTAGTATGAGATGTCGAAATCAAATCAACACCTCTCTAGATGACTCAGAAATGATAGAGAACTTGATTTAACAAGTGTTGAATATACAGGGATGACTAAGTAATCTTTAATTATATAAATACACTAACACACAATTTACACCAAAAAATGAAGAAATTTGACATTATGGACTGCAAAAATTACATGACACAAACATAAAGAGAATATAAAAATAACACCAAACATAGATTGTTTATACAAGGTCTCTGCAGTGTTAAGCACAACCCTTCTGCTCAACATTTGGGGAGCCATGAAGCACCTCTTTCTAAGAAAATGGAGATACCCTCAACCCATCTACTAGTTGAGGAGAGCACACTTGACAATGAGAGGGAAGATGAGATTAGGGAGGAGGGTGCAACATGGATGTCAATGGTACACGTCCTAGAAGTTCTTATAGGCTGTTGGGGCAACCAAAGACTAGGGTTAAGGAGGTTGTGGCTAATGAGTTGGTTAATGAGGATAATTCTACAAATGAGGGTGCAAATGAAGATACTAGTGTTGTTAAAAAAAGCCTGATGAACACCATTCACAACTATTCCAAGGGAGACAACATACAAGACTATGATAGCAAACAGAGAGCCTTGACAAACATGTGTCAAGATACATACACTTGTACTAAATGTTAAACTAGAGCAATAGAAATCTCTAGACTTAAGTATAAAGTTAGTGACCAAGGAAAGGATGATGGTGAACATATAAAAATTTAGCTCCAAATATATGTATAGATAAGTGACTATGCTTTGTAGGCTGTATGTATGCAGCCATATATTTGCACCTTCGTAAACAAAATATGTTGTTAACAAAATGTGTTAGCAACATGTGTGTTAGACTATTGTATTTGTTTGCAAATTACTAACACACGTTAATATAATAGACTAACACACATGTTGTTAACACATACAAATTTGACATTTGCCTGGTCGAATTATGACAAGCGAAGTTTATATTCTTCAGACGACTGATAACCAAACAATTATCATTGCATGACTGATTTTTCTTCTGACACAACAACATAAATTCAAGCGGGAGAGCTACGACATATACAGATCCTTCTTAAGGGACATGCCGGCCGCGATATGCGGTAGTTATGGAGACAACCAACTTTTTTCTAGGTTGTTGTAGGCTATAGTGAGACAAATGGAAAGCTATCACTACTAACCAAGAATTTATATGGTCACAGTTCCACAACTCTCTACATTGAAAAAATGAAGGTTTGACATGTTATGTGAATTCTTGGTATGAATTTAAGTGTTTTTTTCCTATCAAGAAATAAAAAGTTCTCACTCATATCTTTCTAGGGTTTTCCATTATAAATTTTAATTGAGGTCAATTTGCGAGTAGAATTTGAATGTGATTATCGAGAGATCGTTTATGATAGAGAATGTTTGATGAGGATTCTTAGAATTTCAATTAAGGTAAGGATGTTGAAAAAGCTACAATAGGAATTGTTTTTTTTGTTTAGGACATGAATGGTGTTGATGAAATGATAATTGAAATTGTGAATTGTATTTGTCGGACTATGGTTAAACCTGAGGTCATGATTGTGTTTGGTTAATTAGTTCTAGTGTCATCAAAGGTTAATTTTTTGTCCGGGGCGATTGTGAGAGACTTTCTTGGGCTAAAACAGAATGAGGATTCTTGGTCCAATGTCTTGTTTGTTGCATAAAATGTTTAGTTTGGTTGTTTACTCTTCAATCAACACTTGTAGTTTGCTTGACATAAGCATTGTTAGGACTTTGAGTTATTGTTTCTCACAATCTTTTGTAGGTTCTAATTTGCATCAGTATTTTAAAGTTCCTCCAATGGGTTCAACTCAAAAAATAGGTTGGGCAAGTTGTGGCTCGTTTACCTTTGAAATCGTCTTTGCATGCTATTAAACATGGCTAAGATGATCAACTCTTTTCAATTTGAATAGATCTTGTATCATTTTATTGGTCGTTGCTAATGAGTTGATAGCCTTTACTTTGCATGGACAATGCCCACATTGGACAAATCTAATAACTTTGTTTGAAAACTGATTTTGTGCAAAGATAGGTTACAAAAAAGCGACATGCACCTCGTTGAATTGAAATGACTTCTACAAAAAATAATTTTTCATTTTTTCTTTTGAATAAAAAATGATAATTTTGTATGGAGGTACTTAGTTCCTTGTCAAGCCTTATTTTTCATTAAAAAAAAAAGTCTACTAGTTTTAACATTACCATAGATAACTTTATCAAGGTCTCTATTGGCTAAGGCTCCCAAGGCTTCTTTATAGTAGGCTCCCAAGGTCTATAATATTGAGGCTCTCAACACAAGAAAATATTCTCCAAGATACTGAAACTCCTTTAAAAAACGTTTACGAATAGAAAGCACCAAAAATAAGTAAACAAATAGTTCTGGTTGTGTTGATTGAATAGGAGAGGAAGTTGTCTAGAAAAAGGCAGCCATGAAAAGAATTAGTGACGGATATGCATTTTAAACCTATCAATAGTTTTCTTCCATTCCAGATTATTAAGGAGACTCATAAACACGAGGAACACCAAGACAATCCAGACATGTCGTTCAATCTTGAAATGAGAGATAAGAATTATTCTTTATCAAATGGAAAAATGAGAATTAAAGAGAAAAACGTTCTCGAACTCTTTATTAATTTACTATACAAAACCTATGAAAACATATTCAATTTGCTATCAAAATTAATAACTTTTTAGATTTTTCCACCACCCATTAACACAAGATCATTTATAAATTGAATTTGAGAATAATAATAAAGATCGTTAAATGCTTTCCATCTCTAAATACTCTCATAAATCTTTTCTTTGGAAGGACACTTGCCAATTCCTTTACATAAAGAAATAAAAGTAATAGAAAAGAAGATTACTTTAATAATTTTAATTAAAAAAATTATCTTTAAATTATTGTAATGTTATCAATATGAAATTTGAATAATAATTAATAAATTAATTAATAAAAAAAATTATAATAAAACTTAATATCTTGGTTGTTAAATTATTTTTGCATTAGTGATTTTTAAATTACAATTGTGAATTCCATGATTACATATCCATTCTACAATGGTACATTATATTATTATAGGGCAAGTTATTTATCCTTTTACCATAACTCGTAATCTAACAATTATCATTACGTATTTTATAATTCTCATAAAAAAAACATTATTTTAAGCAAGACAACTATTTCATATGCTATGCTAGGCAATGTCACATAAATGAAAAGCTGCGAACAATAATATAGAATTTATATGGTCATATTCCTCATATCTATTTAGTAAAGTTATAATAGAAATCAATATATAGTCATATCTAATTTTCTACATAGAAAAATAGAATTTCACTAAGCTAAATTGTCACAATTATATTAATAGGTATTTATTTAGACGTATTCAAACTTGACCTATCTAAATTTGTACTTCAAGTTCTATAGTAAGTGTAAGGCACCTACAATAGATATGATTTAAAGTTCAACCCAGTATATTATGATATGTAGTCGTTCAAATTCAAACTACTATATTAGAGATATTGTTCTTCGTATTTATTTTAGCATTGCATGAATTTTATCATTGCTAGAATGATGTGTTTGAATATATATATTGTGAAAATTTTGTGGTCTTAGTGTACATGTATAATAATATTATTGGGTGCCTACGTGCAACCCATAAGAAAAATAGATTGGTTTTATGCTTACTCTAATGGTAATTAACTATCATCTATTATATTTAATGTCTACCTCCTAATGTGGAGAATTATTGTACTGTAATAATTTAATAAAATCATAGTAAACATATTATTTATAAAATAAAATTAAAGGAGTAAAACATTTGATCTCCACTATCAATCTTTGGTTATCATTAATAATTCTCCCTCCCATTTTGTTAATGTCTCTAGGGTTCTAAGGATAAAGTGGCTCTTTATCTCTGCTTTTATTTACCCTTTTGGCCAAAATTATGGAGAGATATATGAACAAAATGGTTAACACTAGGAGGTTCAAACTCCGTAGACCGTCTTCTGATGAATTGGTCTATTCCCGCCAACAATTTATGTGTGAAACTTGCTATTTGTGAGGCTAGAAACCTAAAAAGAGTCTTAGAGGTGTATGCAGATGATTTAGGTCAAAGAATTAACTTTTCTAAAAGTTCTCTATTTTTTACTAATACTCTCAAGGCTAGAAAAAAATTGATCTCTAATATTTAGGGATGTATTATTGGTAATCTTCCTTCTATCTAATTAGGGTTGTCTCTTGTTTCCAAAGAGCATTAATCTTTTAGGTTATCCTTGGTTGATAAATTTGAATGGAATTTGGTGGGCTAGAAAGGTTCTCTTTTGAGTCAATCTATGAAGATTAATCTCCTAAAGTCCTCACACTAGAATTTACCATTTTATGCCCTTAGTTTATTCAAAATCATTCCCAAATTTGTGGAGGTTATTGAGAATATTCAGTAGTAGTTTCTTTGGTTGGGAGTGAAAAAAGGGAAGCAAATCACTCTCATGGCATGGGAATAAGAAAACCTAAGCAAATGGGAGGCCTTGGTTTGATAAATCTTATAGATTTCAATGAGGCTTTTTTGGTCAAATAAATATGGAGAATTTTTAATTGCAAAGGGGAGTGGAACTCAATTTGGAGGAGTAAATATTTACATAATATTGAGTCTCCACAAGAATTATTCAATAATCAAGATTTTCCCATAGGATCTTCTCTTTAGGATTATGTTATTCGATCTAAACATATCGTTGGAACAAGTGTTTTCTTGAAAGTGGGCTCAAGAAGAAGGATAAAATTTTGGGAGGATATCTAGATTGGCTATGTACCTTTATGTAATAACCCAAATTTCAAGCCCTTAATCAATGATTGTGTTTCTATACTCTCTCAAATAGCTTTTTATTATAGTACTAATATGAAATATATTATTATTTTAACTATTAGTAATGATCCCCCTCTTCAAACTTTTATGACTTCTGTTATGACTAAGCACAAGGAGGTGGAGGACCAATTAGTTTGGAGGCTTCCTCTTCATCTTCTTTATATATTTCCTCAGTGGTCTATATGCCAGTTTCTTCCTAGACTCCACCTCCTACTTGGGTAAGAGTGTGGTCTAACACCATCATCCCAAAGTTTAATAATTTTTTTGTTGTTTTCTTCAAAAAAAAATCCAGACTCTAGATAGTCTTTCTAAGAGAGGATTGTGTTTACCTAATAGTTATTTTCTCTATCGTGTTAATGTTGATTCTATTTTTCATTTTTTTATGCATTACTCCTATTGATACTGAGGTTTGGAGTCTTCTTCTCTAGCATTGGAATTCTAATTGAGTGTTTCTATATTCTATCCTAGATTTCCATTACCAAAGGAAGGCTTTGTCTTCTAATCAAGCTTTGAATATTTTGTGGTCCCTAACCTCCCCTCCTTTTTTTCTTCATTTTTTAATTTTTTAATTTTTTTTTTGAGGGGGGGGTAGTTGAAATGAAGAAATAATAGTCTTCAAGGATTCAACTCTTCCACATAATGTTTTTTTGTGAAGATCTTTAGAGATATCTTGAAAAACTACAATTATGACAATACTAAGTTCACCAAAAAGGCTAAGAAAATGTGTTCTTAGTATGATTATTGGGTGGATTCCACTTGAAAAACTAAATGTGATATCTCCATTTCTTTTATACCTATTAATTTTCTAAAGTAAAATGTTAATTGGGATATTCCTCCTAATAGTTGGGTAAAATTAAGCATTGATGGAGAAACTAAGGGAAATCATAAGAACATGGTCTTCAGTGAAGGGGAAGTATACTACCACATGCATTCATATTGGGGGGTTTAAAATGGGCCAAAATAAGGGGAATATATATTTGGACTGAATAGGAGAGAAGGGGGTTTTTTAGGGGTGGAGTGTGGGGTTTTATATAGGAAAATAGGT
>MU223804.1:3227668-3259914 GCA_018584345.1 Thuja plicata | reverse complement strand
GACTACATTTCTTTTTGCATTTAGGTCTAGTAATCATCTTAGCACGAAGGAGTTTAGGCAAAATAACTTCTTGGTCAAATTCCTTCATAGGTTCATTATGTTTTGAAGTGTTATTTGAGATGTTGTTCACATTTATTTGTTGTTGAGGATTAAATCCCAATCCATAAGAATTCTCATGCCCCCCATTCTGTAAGGGCATTTGAATTAATTGTTTATGCTTACCACATCCTTGACCATGGAATCCTTGTTTAACTAGTACATGATAACTAGGACCATAATGAGAAACCATGTCAGAAGGAGTCAATAGAACTTCAGTAGTCATCATGTCATCATTAGTAGGCTTGACAGATTCATAGTGGGTAAAAGTAGTGACAAAGTTATTACGAAGGTAATTATAAGTAGAAGTAAAAACTTGTTCAAACTCTCTTTGTGGCTTCATAAAATCAAGATCAGAAACCTTATATTCTCCAATAAAGGTAGGAGTAAAATCCAAGGTTCCCCAATCATCTCTGGGAAAAGCATTAGAGAAAGAAGGATTATTATTAGAAATAGGAGTGTTGTAGGTTTGAATATTCAAACAAGGATTTGACGCATCATCCGCATAAAGTGTATACACCGTGTTGTTGTGAATAAACTTGACTTTAGAGTGAAGGGTGGAAGGAACAGCATGCATCTCATGCAACCAAGGTCTACCCAAGAGAAGATTATAATTAAGAGGTCCAGGCATAACATGAAAAGGAGTATTCAGGCTAATTGGACCTACTTTGATAGGTAAGGTAATGATTCACAAAGTGTTCTTAGCAATGTTATCAAAGCCACGTATAGGATTATTATCGGGTTGAATAGTTGAGAGATCAACTTTAATTGATTTGAGCATGTCCATGCTACAAATATTAAGCCTGGATCTATTATCAATCAAGGTCCTACGAATGATACTATTATTTATAGTGACAGCAACCATAAGGGCATCATATTGCTTCTGAACTTCTTGAGAAGGTAAATCCTTTTGAGTAAAAACAATGTCAGGAGGACCTGGGGTAACATGCATGCAAACTAGCTTCAAATAAGACTATTCTCAAGATCTTACACCGCATAGTACACAAATATGGATGAGACTGACATCTCTAGATTAATCTAAGTTTATGGGCTTACTGCACCAGTATACAAACACCAATAGGGGCCATGCCCTTTTCTCTAGTTTATGGTACAGATGCAGTGCTTCCTATTGAGGTTGAGATTCCTACCTTGCGAGTCTCTCTAAAGGGCCTCATTACTGATGATGATATTAGAATATCTCAGCTTCAAGAGCTTGAACTACTGGATGAACGTTGAAAAATGGCGTTTGATCATCTCCTAGCGTATTAGAAGAGAATATCTAAAAGCTACAACAAGAAGGTTAGACCAAGGGAATTCCAAATGGGTGATCTCATCCTGAGAGAGAATCCCTAGAATCAACAACAGTGGGTCCAGAAAGGAAAATTTGAACCAAACTGGCTTGGTGTATATGTTATCAATGCAGTATTTGGGTCTAGCGCTTGCCAGCTCTCTACCACAGAGGGGGAAATAGCTCAAAGAGCCTATCAATGCTTTTCATTTGAAGAAGTTCTATATTTGAGATGTCTTCTGAATGCTCATGTACATACTCTATTTTGAGAAAATCTTAGAAATTGCAAAATATCCTAAAAAAATGATCATCTTAGTGAAAACCTAGCAAACAAAAACTTTGATGTATATATTATCCTGGTGAAAACCTGGTAAACAGGCACCTCTATAATACCCAAAAATGAAAAAAATGAAAAAATACAAACAAATAAAAAAATGAAAAAATACAAAAAATGAAAAAAAAAGGAAAAATACAAAAAAAAAGAAATAGAGAAAAATGTGCCATTGATGAAAACCTGGTAAACAGGCGTCATGGTAGCAAAAATAGAATCTCTGCAAATATGGTGAAAACTTGGTAAACAGGCACCTCTTGTTCCGCAATGCTCTATTTATCGCAGCATCCATTGGCTTTCTTGCAATTTTCTCTCCTGCTTTCCTACTTTCCTGCTTCAATTTTATTTCCTGCTTTAGTTTTCTTTCTTCCTTTAGTCTACTTTCCTACTTTAGTTTTCTTTCCTGCTTTAGTTTCCTTTCCTGCCTTAGTTTGATTTCCTGCTTTAGTTTTCTCGCTCATGCATTCACTCTTAGTTATTTTCAAGATTTTGCTTGAATTCACATGGATTGAAACTGGTCACACTCAGGGGCATCTTCCTGGTCTAGGGGGCATTGTCCTATCTTTTGGAGTCTCTCTCCTCTTTGCATTAGTCACCAGTGGTTCTCACTAAGTCTACCTGCTAATGCCTAGATCTCACGCCGATCTTTGTACCTGAGAATCTTTCTTGTGTTAGTCACCTATGATTCTCACTGTGTCTGCCTACTGTCACTTTACTAATAAGATTTCTTACATCAACTCACTATCTGCATATTTGACATCAATCTGTTATAGTACTTGGGGGTATGGCTCCCCACTTTGATCGCATCTTCAGTTTACACTCAAGTCAGTAATCTTGTAAATTCTAAAGGACAACTATCTACTGGCACAAACTGGTGTTGTTTAACACCACCATAAACAGTGTTTTTCAACACTATCTTTGGACACATTTGTTTTTTTTAACACATTGGATATCGCAACGTAAACATCTCTTGATAGAAATCAAACACATTGCACTCACAAGCACAATGGTATTTTTCAACACCCCTAAACACATGCACATTCATAAAATTTGAAACATGCTGAGCTATGATTGAATCTTTCTTTGTATGATGTCTATTCTCATGGTTTTCATTGATATTTTATTTTGTCTACTGCTTGTTGGTGTAGTCCCGATGATCCGACAATGTCAAATAAACATGGTGTATGTGATAAGAGCTCCCACACTAAGGTGGAAAAGCCTCACATCCATCGATCATGTTTATTTGTACGCCAAGGTGAGGTTGGTACTATCTCCTTGCCTATTATTGCTCTGTTCATTTGCTTGTGTACTCTTACTATATCAAACTAGAAACAATGTTCAGGTCATCTTGGCTTTTGTGCCCTGGTGCTTATGTTCGTTTCCTACATTTTATCTAATGAAAGTCATATTCACATCCTTATGGTTGAAGTGGCACCAGTAAGGATTGTATTGACTTTGATTTTCCAAAAATACTTGATGATGATAATTATGCGATGAGTCCAACAACCAAGTCCTAGGGTTTCATTTAGCTTAGGATTGCATTCACATTTTAAGCTTACATAGCAATAGTTTTGGTGCTCTCTTCATTGTCTTATCATTCTTCAAAGGTTCTCATCTTTTGTCTTGGATTCATCTTGATTGCACAAGTGTTTGATCCTCACTCTCTATCTTCAGCTATATTCTTAATCCATTTTCATGATCAAAATCAAAATCTGACACTCCTAAGCAGTTTAAAATCACGTTTTAAAATTTTGGGACTGACATATTCCGATGCTTGTGCAGTTGACTTTCTAATGTCGCTTTCTTGTCAGAATTATCTCTCATGATCATTTTCTCAGTCTTTTCAGCAAAAGTCAACTCTAGTCAATTTTAGTCAAACTTGGTCAACTATGGTCAAACCTAGTCAACAGGACCTCCCGATCGCTCTAAATTGATTTTTCCTTCTCTTGATCTATCTCTGAATTCCTTTGGATCTTTGATCTTACTTCTATCTGTAATCTTTGTTTTCAATCCTATTTTGTGTCATCTTTCAATTTTGCTCCCAAGGGGGTAGGATGATTGCATCATTGAATCTTTTCGCATCATTCTCAAATCAGTCTGATCTGAATCAAAAGTTCCCAGTGCTAGGGGCTTTTCATCACTTGGGGCATATTCAATGTTTCATACCTTATGGTTAAAAATTGGATATTCCATGATCTTGAATCTCTAGGGGCATCTTGATGCCTCACATCTTGTCATCTATCTTTCTAGGTATCTGAGCAATATAACTCAGATCCTCAAGGATCAAGCTTCATTTTGGAGATGATTCTTGAAATCAATTTTGGGTATTAGGGTAATCTAACCCTAATTCCTGAAAGTCATGCTTTGTTCTAAAGATGGCTCTCAAAAGCTCTTTTACACCGTTATCTAGGCAATCTAACCTGGATCTCAGAGGTCTAACCTTCGTATTGGGGAAATCTAACCCTAATTTAGGAGATATTCCTAAATCTTCATTAGCTATCAATGGACATTGGGGAAATCTAACCCCAATTCTGATCTTCTCTCAATTGGTATTTGGACCATTGTCTCCACAATCTAACTTAGACTTTGAAAAATCATGCTTCATTCTGAAGATGGTTCTACTTCTCGATCTGATCGGTGTCTTGGCAACCTAACCTAGACTCCCAAATCTTCATCTATCACATCAGACTATTCTTTGAATCAACATGCTGCTTGTACATCAATTCAAAGAGGGGCAAAATGTAACACCCTAAAATTGACACCTTACAATTCTAATAAATTTTGGTACATTTTCTCATCATCAAAGTCATATTATACTAGGCAAATTCGCCTTCCTAATTGTCTTTAATTAACTTAGTCTCAAATGTAGAAAACCTAAATTTGCATAAATCTTACACTATATTTAATTCCTAAATTTTCAAAATTTATTAGCTAAAAATCCCTATGATTAATTAATTTAATTCTAAAGTCCTAAGTGCTTTTAAATTAAATTAATCTCACCCCCTTTAGCTAATACATATCAAAGGAATTAAATATTATTTGGTTATTTGAATGGATTATCTTCATTTAAAATTAATAATTCAAACAATGTGGAAAGCCACCCATGTGGCGATAATTCATTTATTTAATCAAATAATTCCTCCATATTTTGTCTCACCTTCCTCCATGGACATGAAGAGTCAGCCATTTCTTTCCAAGAAACTCTTCATCCTCTCTTCAGGCTTTTCTATATTATGGACCTTCTTTCCTTCATTTGAAGAGGAGAAATTTTAGAGCACCAAAACTATAGAAAATTATTGCCTCAATTCTCTCATATTTTCAATCTTTTATTGCATAATTAGTATAATCTCATTTAGCTTAATGGCATTCTTCATCTTAATTTAGTTTGTTTACTTATCAAGTAGCTTAATTTTGTTATCTTTTTCAAGTTTCTTAACTTAAAATCTGCATTTTCATTCCTAGATTACAATTGCATCTCTCATATAGAATTATTTCATTTTAGTTTTCAAAGCTTTCAAATCCTTGATTTTAGCAATAGTCTATGGTTGTTGGCTCTCATTCTGAGAGTAATTAAACACCCCAACTAAATAGGAGGCAACAGGTCGATTCAATCGATATTGTGGAATGAGCAATTCATGTTCATCTTCACAATTCAATGATTGAGCAATGACTATGTTGTGTTGTGGCTGATTTAGAGGTCAAAATTCAGACACATACACCCATATATATATAAAAAAATGGATCTAAAATGAGCACCTACTTAAGCGTGATTACTTTTTAGGACACGACAACTGCATGTGGAAAATTATAAAGTAGAGAGGAGTGAGCCCTTTCATTGCAAAGCTCCACAAGTTTAACCCCATAGTCACTATGAAATTTTCCAAGTGTTGGAAAGATGGGAAAGTTTCTCTATTTGGGGGATATTTTGATGTTGATGAGAAACTAATTGCATAATTTACTTGGTTGTTAATTGAAGAAGCCAGGTTTTTTAGGGACAAGATACTTTCTAGAGGTAACTCTAAAGAAATCCCCTAAAGAAGAGAAGGGGAGAAAGGAGCCAGTTAAAATTTTCAAGAGAAACTTTGATACTGGCTAGATCAAGTCAATATGGAGTTTTATTTTATAGGTAATATTTAGATATATTAGTCTAGTTGGTTGTTATACTAGGGATTTTGGTCACCACTTTGTTTTGCTAAATCACTTAAGGCATAAAGTGAAAAAAATCCTTTGATTTCTATTTGCTTGCATCTATTAAAGTCAACATTAATTATCATAGGAAAAATCATGATAAAAATATATTTATCCATTAGGGTATGCTAATTTTGATCTATGAACATTTAAAATCCATGACATGTCCTACTAAAGCCTCTATTAAATCCTCCCCCAATTTTTATTGTAAGGATGAGAATTCTAGGAGCTATAGTTATGAAGAAGAAGAAGAGTGGAACACTAAGGAGGATGAGTCTAAATCGAAGTTGCAAAAGAAGAAGAGGACATCTCAAGGGTTCAATAATTTTAGGAATGAATCTCCTATTTTTTAGAATAGATCTATATTTGAGCCATCTACTCAAACTATGCATGTTGAGTCTGAGCCTACCACAGATAGGGTTTAGGAGACCACCTTTTCCAAAGGATCTCAATATTGATTCACCTTTCCCTAAACTTGGCAAAGAAAACCTTGAGGATGTGCTGGATATTGCTTGAAATTCATCTATAGATAATTTTTTCTATTGCTTGCAGTTCTAATGTGTGGCTATTTTTTGCATACTCTAATTGACATATTCTATCTTCCTGAAAATGAATTTCAATACCATTTCAAGGTACTTTGGTCATTAATGTTCCTAAAGGGTGAATAGAGTTTATGTTAAATGGCTTCCTCCTTAGACTAATTTCATAAAACTTAATGTTGACAAACTTCTAGGGCAAACACAAGAAATTTTGGAGTGGGATGTGTTCTTAAAGATTGTTAAGGTAAAATTTTAGCTACATCGCAGAGAGAACAAATAACTTAGTAGAATTATCTGCTCTATTAAATGGACATCAAATTAGCTCTCCAGTTTAAGGTAAGTCATATCCATATTGAAGGTGATTCTCAAGTGATTACTTCAACTATTATCTCTAAGAAAATAGTTAAATGGAAACTTCGGTATGCTCTTTATGAGCTTTGGAGACTTCTTCCAAGTTTCCTTAACTAGAAGGTGACACATTTCTATAGGGAGGTGATTTTTTTGGTATATTTGCTAGCTAATTTATCTGTTGATATGCAACTGGAAAACCATATCTTCATAGGGCATCAATTGATATCTCATTCATTCCTCATTCAACTTTGTCTTATATTTGTTAGCTTCAGAATGAGATAGAGGTAGCTTCAAAGGTTGTCCTATTCTACTACTTTTCTTCTAGAGTGGAAAACATAATTCTAGTAATAATGGAATTAGTTAGTTCAGCTCACATTGTTAATTAAAACTTTCCACATCAAATTGCAGTTGGTGATAACTTTAGTCCTTATTCGACTTTTGAACATTTCCAATTTTAAATTTGAATGTTGAGGTGGAGGAAAGTTTGTTAGTGGCGTTGGATCATTCATTCCTTTTTATGACATGGAGAATGAGGCCATTCTCTCGAACTTCCAAAATTCAAGTTAGTTGCTCCTAATGATGGTTGATGTCATCATTTCCTCAACTAATCATGTATATTTTGAAAGGAATTATTTTAATTCCTTATTAGGTAAATAGTGTGGCATATGCTCATTTTTTTCCAATGCAATCATAGATTCAATTTTCAATGGAATTATAATTATAACACTTAGGACATAGAATTAATTTTCTATGATATGACATGTACCTATGCACGTGTTCTCGGCAAACTATATTAACTATTTATCATTTCAAATGTCCCTTCCTTCTCATCTCTAAGTATAGCTTCACTCATGCTTACATGCCAATCGATTATTTCACTGCCTTTTCGTGTAGTAGAGCTCAGAAGGATTTTCTTTCTTTCATACTTTCATTTATGCGAAACCATTAGGGGAGTTAATGACATTTTCAAGAGGCATGCTTTGTGGATCTTTATATTCCCTCAACAAATTCACTCTATTCTTCATTCTACTGCCTCTCAAATATTTTCATCCATCTATGTCATCTTCTTACCCTTCCACCATGGTTTATTCCCCCCGCAATAAGCATATTTTTATTCTTGTAAAGCAATGTGATAAGCCAATATTCGGTCCTTTCCTTATCTCTCATATGCGAAGGGTATTTAAATGGGATAGTTGGCACATAGAAAATGCAATCCACATAGTAATATGGGTTGGTATTCACATTAATAATTCTCCTTAGATTCTTCATCCTTCTTAGTGTTTTAAGGGTTTTTCTTTCTCATTCCTTTGACTTGATACAAAATGAAGTTCTCTTGGAGAGATTTTTGTGTTATTTTGTTCGTGAGTAGTTTTTAGAGGGTTTTGTTTTGAAAGATGTTGTGATACACTATGATCTCTTCATGGTCAAGGCGATGGTTGTAAGTTTATTTCCTTGAAAATATATCAAGAAGAAACCCTTTATTGCTAAAGTCTTTGAAAATATATCAAGAAGAAACCCTTTATTGCTAAAGTCTTTGATTATCTAAACAAATTCCTTGGCTGCAGAGAATTGTAAAATTTTTGACAGAGAAATGATGGTGCTTGCTGATACTCTCCCTCCACAGATAGTAGCCAAGATCAAAGAGGTTTTCTTTGCTATGCACCGACTCCTGGCATTTCGTTCTTCTCCTTGGCTACAACCTGAATTGAAGGTGGTCGATTCTCATGATGCTTCTAAAAGGGATGAGGTGAGTCCTTCCCATCCCCAAATGAGACTGGGGATTCTTCTCACATATCTCGGTATCGTGTTTTCTTCTACGGTGTAAGTTATCTCAAATTGTTAAGCTTCAGGCTTGTTTTTGGTTGCTTCCTTATGATTGGCTTGTATATCTCTCTCTCTTGGGGGAAGCGTTTTTTTTCTGAAGGTTGGACGTTGTTTGTTTTGGTGTATGGGCGCCTCAGATATGAAGCAGATATCTTGTATATTTGAACACAAATGTGTATATGCGACTCCTTATTTTTCTGTCTCTAGTTTCTCTCAGCATATTATCTTATATGCTAATGTAATTAGCTCAGTTCTACAATGGCTTAATCTGTCTGCGTGAGATGGTCTGGGGCTATATTGGGAAGTGGTTTATTGGGCCTCCTTCAAACTCTCTAAGACCCCGCTAATCGGCTTTTTGGTTCATTTTGTAATTCACTGATGTAAATATTTTTATTATTCCTAACATAAATAACTTGAAGCTATCACCTTTTACCTTAAATAAAATCTATTATTTCCTAACATTACAAAAATAAAACTTTAAGAAAATAGAGATTTATAGTTATTTATGTTTGTAAAAAATTATCTAAGATTTTAATTATAATATGGAAACAAATTTTTAAACATAATAGAGTTTAAATAAAAACAGTATACAATCTATATAATGCTTAAAGGGCAGACGGTATTATGAATTGAATTAAACACATGATACCATCTTTCATGTTGATTAGTAAATTACATGATACCATCTTTCATGTTGATTACTAAACTTCTTACTATTATGTGGGTAATCATAGGATGATTGTTAGTCTACAGCATTTCAAATGCACAAAAGATATACATCAATTGGAGAAAGTGGTTTAGTATTATTATAGATAATCATTTAATTTTTATTAGTTTTACTTATTACTTTGAAATAAATTTATGAAAAGTTTAATATGTTCAAGTTTTAGTAACACAAATTTTAATGAATGCATAAATACACAAAATAAAAGTATCCATTCTTTTTTAAAATGAAGTATTCCACATTTTTCAAATCATTAGCTACATCAAATGGGTTTGACAACGTTGCATCCTTTGTGCCCTTGCTCGCCCACATTTTGATGCTATTTCTTACATACTTGTTCAACAAAAAAAAAAGAGGTCAATCCTTTTTTACACAACATCACAAATTGTTCATTTGTGTCTAGTCCTCAGTCCTAACTTAGATCATCATTAGGTGTTTGTAGATTAATTTTTTTATTGGTTAGCTGAAATAAACATTGTTTCATTTTGGTTTTTCTATGTTAGCTCGAAGGTGCTTCTAAATTGGTTTCTTTGTTTCTATGTTTTTTGGACTAGTTCAATTTCAATTTCAATTTAGATAGTTTTTTTTTTCAGATTTTTAATTAGTTGGGACCCTTCCACACTTAATTTGATAGAAAACATATTCAACATTTTGATTTGCGAATAAGGAAGTACATATATAAGAATTGTTCCTAAAATTGAATTAGAATTATATGAATAAATCCTAAAACCTGACATAAACTTATAAATATTAATGGTCATCTTGCAAACCAAAAAACTACTAAACTTTAATGCAATTAAGATAATCAAAACTATCAAGTATGCACATAGCTATTCTATTTTTTTATAGAGCATTATTAACACATGAAATTCAGAGAAAATGTGGAATAAATTATAATAGAAAAACATCACTCATTCATTCTGCAATCCAATGTTTGCTGAAGTAAAATCTATTTCATTTAAAAAAAATCATAATATCAAATAATACACTGAGATAGAGTAAGAATATTTCTTTTATTTCATATAATTCTAGAAATAATCATTTCTTCCTTTCAATGGGTACAATGTAGAGTTTAAATCTGATGAACAAACCCAATACCAGGACATTGTTATCATTTGTGAGCCTTGTTATTGAGCTCTTTTGACATATCAATTCAAAAAAAGGAGGTAATGCATATTGTAGGAAAAAGGCATCTCTTATTTGTCACAACATTTAGACACTATGATCGCTCTGCAACTCCTGAGCACTTTCCCGCCCAGCCCGTATTCAAACTGAAGGTCCCATGCCCACCTCCCTGGGGGGAGATGCTTCCCCCTTGGCAGACCCACCTGTTAATCCGGATGGACCCCAGATCACGGTCACTATGCTAGAGTCAACGGGGGAATCTCAAAAGGCGTCTTCTTCTGCTGATTCCCTGCTTTCTCCTAAACCTAACTGGAAAGGGGCCCTTGTCGGTGAAGCCCAACAATCCTTGCAGGCCCTTTTGGTGGATTTTGTTCAGACGGAAGAAGGAGCAGAACTGTCACTCCCAGACTCTGTGGTAAATCGCACGATGGCAAACTTCCAGATGGCTCTAGTGGGTCGATTCTTCAATTTCTGACCTACCATTGAAATGGTCAGAAAATGGGTTGCTAACCAGTGGAAGATCAAAGGATCGACCCTGGTTTCGGCCATGCCAGGTGGGCTCTTCCTGTTTAAGTTTACCACTCTTGAGGACATGACCAGTGTGCTGTCTGGCTCATGGGTTTATGGGAAGCATTTCCTAGCCCTTGCAAAGTGGAAGCTTGGATTCAATCCAGCAACAGACCTAGCTAGATCGGCTCCTATTTGGGTTCGCCTCCCGGGCCTCCCACTCGAGTATTGGGATGAACAGGTCTTCTGATGGATTGGGGATTCCTTTGGTTCATTCATCACGACGGACCAAGTGACAAGGTCTAAATGTAGGTTGGTGTTTGCTCGATTCTGCGTGAATGTCACTGTGAACAAAGTCCTGCCCAACTTTGTTATATTGAAATCCAAAATGGGTAGATGGACCCAAGCATTAGTCTATGAGAATGCTACCCTGTTTTGCCGTAAGTGTGAACGAAGAGGTCACTCTAGTGATTCCTGCAAGGCCAATACATCGGAAGAGAAGCAGTAGAACAAGGATAAAGGCCTTGCTATGACCCCTCCTCCAGCGGTGTTGGAGGATTTGGTGGTGGCTAAGCCACCCTTGGGAGCAGTGGTGATGGTTCCTGTTGTGTTGTCTCCTGTGGCCTATGATACTGCTTCTGATGTGCTTCCACCAGAAGATGGTGAGATTGTCTCCCCCCTAGTGACGGGTCTGGGGAGCTCTGGGCCGCCCCCAGTCCAAACCCTGACAGTCCTGGAGACCCACCCTGTCTTAGCTACGGTTTCAGAACCTACCCTAACAATGACGCCTCCCCCGGAGGTGAGACAATCCCTCTTGGCTAAGAAAGAACAGCCTGATATTGTGGTAGCCCTTGAGCTGATTGACCCAATAAGAATGACTCAAAACACCCCAAAGGGGGTATTGAAAATCCCCCTCAGCTCAACAGATGATTCTGAGGATGAGATGGGGGAATGGAAAACATAGAAAAAGAAAATCAAAAATAAAAAGGCAGATGTGGGAGCGGATACTCCAAGAGGAAGACCCTCTGAATGAGTAAGAAGATCAAAAGGATCCACAAGGGAGGTTGCGGCAGAAAGGCAATAGACTCTGGAAACTAGCTTCAAAAGTAAGAGATGAACTGCCTCTCTTGGAATGTGAGGGGTTTGAATATCTCCCTTAAACAAACGGCTGTTAAACACTATATTTTTGATCTCAAACTGGAGATTCTTCTTCTATAGGAAGTCAAAATGTCTGCTAGTACCTTTGCTACTCTGGTGCCACTTCTTTGGCCTAGGGCTGCTTTCTTTTATTCTGAAGCGGCGGGTGCCTATGCTGGTATAGCCACTCTCTGAAACCCGTCTAGATTAACTGGGTAGTTGGTTAACTCTTCCCCTAACTTCCTTGCTGTCACCTTTAGGAAGTTTGGAGTTGAATGGACCATGTTTAATATCTATGCTTTGAAAACCAGGCACGCGCGTGCCACTCTGTGGAATGAGTTGTGCCTCCAGCTTGCTTTAGTTAGCTCTGCGAACTGTCTCTTGGCTGGTGACTTTAACACCCCCCTATACCCTTCGAAAAAGTGTGGCGGTCTCATATATTTCTCAGACAGTATGGGGGATTCGGAAAACTTTATTTCTTCCACTGACCTTCTTGACCTTACTCTGAAGGGTGATCCTTTCACCTAGTCCAACAATAGGAAAGGTTCTCACCTTATCCAGGTTAGGCTCGATAGGGTCCTTGCCACTTCTTCTTGGAATCTCTGCCTGAACTCCACTTTGGCGGCTCTCCTTAGAACTACCTCTGACCACAACCCCCTTCTCCTTTGCTGGTCAGACTCTCATAAGGCCAACCTGTCGCCCTTTAGATTTGAAATTATGTGGTGCTCTCACCCCTCCTTTAGGGATCAAGTTAATTTCTGGTGGAAGACTAATATCAGAGGCATGGCTATGTTTAGGATAGCTCAGAAACTGGAAATTATCAGAAAGGAAGTCAAAGGATGGAGCAAACATAACTTCGGCAATTTTCTCAAGGAGAAAAATGATCTCTCAGAAACCCTGGTTTCCCTCCAGGCTCATCTGGCATCTGGATGCTTCTCGCCTCAGATACAAGAGGAGGAGGAGAGGACTAGACTTAAGTGGCAGGAAACCTTGAAAAGGGAGGAAATTTACTGGAAGAAAAGATCCAGAATTCAGTGGCTTACTGAGGGAGATAGGAACACGACCTTTTTCCACAGGTCTTCTTGCATCCACAAAAAGAGAAATACCATCTCCTCTCTCCTGGATGAGGGGGGGAATGTTGTTAAGGAAAAGGAGAAAATTAACTAGGTTGCGGTTAATTACTTATGGACCTATATTCGGAAAGGGGTTATGCCTGCCCTGATCACATCCAAAACCTGCTTCTAGATCACATTCACTGCGCTATTACCCTTGGTGATAACGACATGCTCACGAAGCGGGTTACTGATGAGGAAGTTAAGAAGGTGGTTTTTGATATTGGAGCTTACAAAGCCCCTGGACTAGATGGATTTCCCCCTGCTTTCTTTCAAGAGTACTGGGAGATTGTGGGAAGTGATGTTACTAGAGCTGCCAGAGACTTCTTTAGGACGGGATGTCTGCTTAGACAACATAATCAAACCTACATTGTGCTTGTCCCTAAGATTGACAACCCTATGGCTATGATGGATTTCAGACCCATTAGCCTCTGTAATACCTTCTACAAGATCCTCACCAAGATCCTGATTGGCAGAATCAAGCCTCTCCTTGACAAAATTATCAGCACCACCCAGAAGGGCTTTGTTCCTGGTAGACAGATTGTGGATGCGGCCATTACCACCCATGAAATTATCCATTCAATGGACAAATGCAGAGCCCCAGGTATGGCCTTTAAACTTGATATCTTCAAAGCTTATGACAAAGTTAATTGGTCCTTTCTCCTCAAAATCCTGGCTAAAATGGGCTTTAATGAAAAGGTTATCCAAATTATAAAATAATTTACTCAAACTGTTAGTTTTTCTATCCTTACTAATGGTTCCCCAGGTAGACACTTTACCCCTGAGAAAGGTCTCAGACAGGGAGACCCTCTCTCTCCCTACCTATTTATCATGGTGGCTGTTGTGCTTAGCAGGACTATGTGTATGTTAACTACTTCGGGGAAGTTACATGGCTTCAAACCTGCTTCTACTCACCCTCAAGTGGTGTTGGAAAAGTTTGTGGATGACACTTTCCTCTTCGGGTATTCTTCTATTATTGAGGCTAGGCAATGGAAACAAACTTTGGATTGTTATGCTTGGGCTTCGGGCCAATGTATTAACTATCAAAAAAGCCGACTATTCTTCTTCAATACTCCAGTGGATGTGCAAAATAAGGTTATGAAAATCCTGGGATGCTTGGCAGCCTTGCTCCCTTTGACTTATCTTGGCCTCCCCCTCACAGTCAAAGAAGTTTCCCTTGAATTCTGGAACTCCATCCTGGAAAGAACCCAGAGGAAACTTGCTGGGTGGAAAGGAAAGATTCTTAGCAATGCTGGAAAACTACAATTGGTTGCTTCTACCCTCCAGGGGATCTCGGTCTACTTTCTATCCCTATTCAAAATCAAAAGCAATATGGCTGAAAAATTGGAAAACATTCTGAGAGCCTTTCTGTGGGCAAGGACTAACGAAAAAAAGAGGATTTCACTTGTCAACTGGGACACTGTCTGCCTCCCAAAAAGGTTGGGTGGTCTTGGCCTCAGGAAAATTGATCTGATGAAAAAGGCCCTTACTACTAAGGTGGCTTGGAAGCTCATTGAAGGAAAAGAAGAGTGGTGCAGAATTATGGAAACCAAATATCTGCAAGGCCACCCCTACAGAACTAGGTTTCATAACAGTGACCTCCCTAGTGGTTCCAAACTCTGGATAAATATATGTAAGTGTAAGGCCCTCCTTACCAAAGGGGCTTTGTGGAAAATTGGAAATGGTGGATCCATTAGATTCTGGAATGACCATTGGACCATGAACCAACCTCAGCTGGGTATTAAATTCAAACCAATTATGGATCTCCTTCGACCGACCCTGGGTCTTAGAGCTTCCAACTATACCAACGGAATCATTTGGATCGATATACCTAACCAATTAAGGGATAGACTGGATCTGTAGCACTCAGCTAGGGAGCTTATGGACATCCTAAATTGTTTCTGAATTTCTGAGGCTGAAGACTCTATTATTTGGACCCCCATCTAGTCTGGGGCCTTCACTGTTAGCTCTGCCTATAACCTGCTTCTTAAGGAAGAGTGCAACCAAGGAGATTGGAAGAAGGTGTGGATCCCCCAACTCACGCCTAAAATAAACTTCTTCTAGTGGATCCTTATGCACAGTAAGATCCTAACCCAAGATAATCTCACTAAAAGAGGATTCTCAATGGTTAACAGATGCATCCTTTGTGAGAAGGCAGAAGAGACTGTTAATCACCTCTTCATTCACTGTGACTATGCTACTAGCATTTGGTGGGGAATTTATGACAGGCTAGGTATCTCATGGGTCCTTCGTTACGAGGTGCAACAATTCGTTAATTGGAGATCCCCTTCAAACCACCCCCTACTCCAACTCCTCTGGCGTATGCTTCCCCCACACATATGTTGGTGCATCTGGAAGGAAAGGAACAACAAGATCTTCAGGGAGACAGGCATCCAACTTGGTGCCTGCCTCCATATCAGAACTAAGATTCTCAGTGAAAATGTCAGAATGGATAAATGGAAGCTCCCTTCTAGCCCTCCTACCATCTAGGAAACTTTGATAGAGGAACGTTGGAACCTCCTGAGTGGGTTCTCCAAGTTTGACAACACTAAAAGGAATATCAAAAAAGCCACCAAATGGACCGCCCCTCCTCGAGGCAGGATAAAATTAAACTTTGATGGGGCAGTTAACAACCTTGGGCAAGGTGGAGGGGGAGTGCTGAGAGACCACCTTGGCACTTGCCTCCTGGCTTATGCAGGACCTGCCAATAACTGTACTGTCACCCAGGCGGAAGGGACTGCTCTTCTATGGGGGATAAAATTTGCAAAACAGATGAACTTTAGTCAGTTGTAAATTGAAGGTGATTGTAATGTAATAATAGAGGTAGTTAAGAGTGGTACGAGTGCTGGGTGGCAGACTAGTCCCATTATTTTGGAGATCCATGAGCTTCTGGAGAGCTTCCAACATATATCTATAGACCATACCTATAGAGAAGGAAATGCGGTGGCTGACTCACTAGCGGCAATGGGACTAAGACAAACCAAGCTTAATAGCTAGTTGTTAGTTGGTGATTTACCCCTGATGACTCAGCATATCATCAAGGGAGAAATGAAGACAAGTGTCTAATGTGCCAGGCTGGAATCTTTATTACGTTTCCTTCCTCAAACACGTGTTGGCATTTTTGAGTGACCTGTATGATTATGAAAGACAAAAATCAAGGTCCCATAAAGTTCAATAATTACCTTTTGTTCATGTGGTGTGATCGATGTCAGGGTAAAAAGGTATTTTTGGTGATTATTGATAGTAATGCTATTATTACTATTTATGTTACCGAGGGATACGCTAGATTTGTCAGTACAGAGCCGGATCTCCAAAATCCCCAAAACTGACAATATATGTATAAACCTTTTTTGAAAAGGATTTGCAGAAAAGAGTGGTTTTTTATGGCATACAACTATAGTCAGCTCCTCAAAAACATTCTGACGAGTGCTGATCAGACGGAGGATATGGGGGGTAATGTTCTCCGTATCGAACCAGATAACATTGATGAAGCCTTTTCCTCTGATCCGCTGGTTACCCACTATTGCAAGGAGTCTGGAATTTGGGGCTTCATGGAACGTATGAAGGGCGGACATGATGAAAGATTATCTAAATAGTTTGTTTCCTCATGGAACAACAGAAATGTCTCAGTGGGAGGCATTCATTTTCAGCTCAACGAGGAGGTCATTGCTGAGGCTACGGGGCTCCCTATGGTAGGGAGAAAGTACAAGAAGATGAGTCAGACTGCGGACCCTACAAGCCTTAAACAATTTTTCAAAGATGGGGAGTTGGCGGTCAGGAAACAAGGGGGTTTCAACAGAGAAGAACTACCAGACTTCTGGCCTAAAATCTGCCTCATTATCATGAAATACTTCACACTCAAAGGTAAGTTCACGGTGTTCTACAATTATCACCTTCCATTCCTGAATCACATTAGGAATAAAGACTTAATCTCCATTCCGTTTTATCTTTTACACTCTATTGAAAGCAATATTAGTGATATTAAAAGCAACCCGGATAGAGTTATCCTCCACCAAGGCCTCCTCCTCTGTCTTTACCAGTTTCACAAAGCCATATACCCGGCCCCCCAACCCCCTCTGATTATTCAGATGATGTCCCAGGAAACGGCCACTGAAAAAGAAGACAAGACATCCAACTCCTCCTCTCGGTCCATTTGGATCACCCAAGGGCCTGAGAAGTCTAAGAAAAAATCCCGTAAAAAAAGTATTAAGCTTCCCACCCATAAGATGGAGGGTTTGGTGGACTCTTATGTTTCGGACTCTATGGGTTGCATGGATGAGAAAGGGGCTAACAGCACACCTGAGATAGAGTTTAAGCCTAAAAAGCAGAAAATTACGGAAACCCTGGTTAATCTTGAGGTGGACCTAAGCGGGTCTGGCCGTAGGTGGTCTAACAAAATTTCCAAAGAGCAATGTAAAATCAAGATGCTGGAGATGGCCTCCAAAGAGCTCTCCCCGACTGAAAATGCCTCCCATTCCACGGATTCTAGAAAGGTTTCTTCGGAAGGCTATATGAGCCTGATTGCTAATATCCCCCGACCAACCCACAAAGAGCTATGAGTCCTACCCCACTCCAAAGTCCCAAATGCGACCCCAGGATAAACCCCTCTCATCTGATTTGGAGGAGAAAATAAATTTCACAGGCACCCTTAAGAGTAAGTTTGTGAAGATTGACATGGAAATTGCTGAGATCAAAAAGGGAATGCAGGACCTGGTGGACCTCTACAGGAGGACTAACAAATTTGCTCTGAAAGTGATGCATGCCTCGGTGTTAACCCTTTGCAATGTGTAGGAGAAGCTGATTGATGGAAAACAAGAAGCGAATGCTGATAACAAAGACCTATTTCTGTTCCTCCAGGAGGAGTGGGCGAGATCCCTGCTGTCCAAACAGCTGGGAGGGAAGAATTAACTTTGTTGTCTATGGGTTGGGTTTTTTTTGTTGGGCTGGTCCCTCGGTTCCCCTGCTCTATTTTGAAGGGTAATGTTAAGTTTAGAATTTGGTTGTGGACAAGCCCTGCGTGGCCTCGTAACAATATTTTTGATGTTGCTATTGATAATAGCTACTTTGGTTTTATCTTTTTAAGTAGAACTGATACTTTTGTTTTTGATAGAGGCAGAACTTTAATTACCTAGGTTAACCTTCTAATTTTTTATAAGCTTTGACTAGTGCCATTAATATGGTATTAATGTGCCTCTAGTCCCCTATTCCATGGGCCAGCACCCTCTTGTTGCTTTTTTCTATCAAAAACATTTAGACACTACACTACACTACACTACTTATATATATATATATATATATATATATATATATATATATATAAACACACACACACACACACACACTCTTACATAAACATTATACTATTCTTTGCAAAGATATATATTATGTATTAGCTTGATAACAAGAATCATTAACAAAATGATTTCATTTTGCAGATATCTATTCTTTTGTCTAATTATTTCGTGGATTGCTCAATAAGGGATGCACTTTCAAAACTAATAATAGTTTTATCTATATCTAACCTGGAAGAACATCATAAATCTTTGAACTTCAAAGAAAAAATTAAATTTATCCCATCAATTTTCGTTAAATCTTTTGGTATTTTTACTTTTACCCCTATGTGGGCGTTAGTATCTTACAAGAATATGGCGACACCAGTATTTTGCGACAAAATGGTGAGTGGATAAAAGTAAGAAAACATCACTGGTATGTTACAAAATGGATTAAATAAATAAATGAAGATGTTGTAAAATTAAATAAATAAATGAAGATGTTGTAACACTAAAAGCTTTAAACAATGTAGAAAAAAACAAATTATAAAACTGATCGCTCTGCAACTTTCTGCACTTTCCCGCTCGTTTATTTTTTAAATGTTAGCTTCGGCCTCCACTCCACTAGGGATCTCGGGGAGCACGGAGGTCCTCTACCTTGACCTATTCCTGGTGGTTTCTCGCAGGGATGGCAGTGACTGTTGTGTGGTCCCCAGAGCCGTGGATTCATCATTTTCCTCCTTTCTGGGGTCTTCTCTTTCGCAAAGTCTGGAAGGTGGGGATACTTTCCCACAACATGTGGTGGAAAACAAAGAGGGACTTGTGGGGGGCTAGTGCTGGGGAAAGAGTCTCCTGACACCTCTTCTCGCCCTATTTTCTTGGTAGACAAATTTGGCCCAGAGATTGTTGTCCCTGATGGTGTGGTTGTAGGCATTTCTGCCATTCTACAACTTGCTCTGGTGGGGAGGTTTGTCACATTTAGGTCCACCATAGATATGGTTCACAAGTGGTGTACTACCAGATGGAAGGTGAAGGGAACTTTTTCTATATCAGCTATGCCCGGGGGTTGTTCCTCTTTCAATTTAATGCTGCGAAGGACTACACTCTTGTCTCCACAGGAAGTTGGTGCTATGGAAAACACGCACTGCTAATGGCCAAATGGAAGTCAGGCTTCAATCAAGAGGTTGAAATGTAGAAAGAAGTATCAGTGTGGGTATACCTACCTGGTCTTCCCCTTGAATTTTGGGATGAGAAGGTGCTACGATGGATTGAAAACTCATTTGGAAGCTATGTGGTAGCGGACACAGTAACCATTCAAAAAACTAGGCTGGTATTTTCAAGATTCTGTCTGAATGTGACAATGAATAATCCCCTCCCCAACTTTGTGATGCTTAAATCCAAATGGGGGAATTGGAATCAGGCCATTGTATATGAGAATGCCACTCTACACTATCAAAAATGTGGTAAAAATGGGCATGTGATATAACAAAATGCAAGGTAATGACTAGGATTGATCAGAAAGACCCTGAGTGGCTTGCTTCAGTGTCTTTAAATGTGAAGGATGGTGAATGGGAGTAGGTTGTTGGGACTGTGATGACCACGGAGGCCCCTCCTTGCCCCCCCCCCTTGACGGGGGTTCATCGCCTGCACCCGGGATGGGGGAGAAGGGGAATGGAAAGGATAAAGAGGTAGAAAATGTGGTATACCTAGAGGAAGGAGAATTGGTTGAAGACCTAATAGTGGCCCCCAACTCTCATAGAGGAAGGCCAAAAGGGGAAGAATATAAAGAAGACAACAATGGGGAGAAGGCACATGTGTCTAAAATCATTATGACTGAAAGAGTTGCTGAAAAGAGTAGTTTAAAGGACAGGGGGAAATTTCCTCCCCAATCCATATTGGGGTGGGATTGGTAATGGAAATACCAATATTGACCCATTCACCACCATTGACTAGCTTCTTTGACTGGTCAGAACGTAAAAAGAAAACCAAAATTAAGAAGGTGGATGAAAGTGTGGAAACAGAAAAAAAGCAGATGTGGGGAATGAAACCAAACTGAGTCGACGAACTGTGAAAGTGGTTAGGGAAAAAGAAGTAGCAAGGGCTATTGCCAATGGGTAGAAGTTAACCCTAGAAGATTGCCAAAAAAATAAAAGATGAAGTTCCTCTCACAGAACATACGGGGCATGAATAGCCCGCAAATACAATTCACTCTAGAGAAGTGTTAGTAATAACTGAGAAGGGGGGGTGAATCAGTGGCTTCAAAAATTTATCCTTTAATCTCTAACCACCAATCAATACACCTTAGATTATTAAGTCCCTACAAGATGCATTCCATGAAATACTTATAATATTTGACTATCTGTCAGTTTACCTTGTCTATTCTTATTCTCCTTGATAACCGCTAAGTAATCAAACTTATTTACCGACACTCAGTAAATATGCAAAGTATACCAATAAATCCATAAATGCATATGTGAAATGTAGAATAATAAAGTAATAAACCATACACACATAACACATTCATTTTAATGTAGAAACCCTATTAACAGAAAAACCACTAGGACCGGTACCCCAAATTTTCACTCTTCTGAAGTGAGCCTTATTTGGAGCCAACACTGTTAAAGGTTACAAACACGCTGTTAGGTGTGACCTTGTTAGAGGATTTTAGTATGAGTCTATAACTTGATATCTGGCATGTATATGCTACAAATATTGATCAACCTCTATGGGAACAATAGGTATCCTGCATATCTGGTGCTACCTAACTACATTATCCTCCTTCTTAGATTGTGTGTCGGTATCAGGAACTCAATGATATCTTCATGATAAAGTTTTTGGCAATCTGTTAGGATATACCTCAATTATAGAAGACGGTTAAGTCATGTTCTGCTAAGAGACTTGATGCTTCAATGGTAAAACTGAAACACTATGAACTGTTTCTAATGCAACTTGAATTGTAGATTTTCAGATCTATTTAATTACAACACCTCTCTGACCAATGTATCAATTCATCTCTTTATGCTTCACACTTTCTACTTTGTGATTCTATGCTTCACTGTTTGTCGCTGTCCGCAAAATTCTTTAGCTCTCCTTCAGCTTGATTGATCAGGACTGTATGAAGATATCCTTCATCAGTTTCTCTTCAACATCCTCTTTCTATTCACTCCCCTTCTGTGTATGTGATTGCTTGCAGAAAATGAATTATGCTTGTCTCTTATATAAACATGATATTCCTTAATTCTTGATTCTTGATTCTTGGCGTGAAAAACAATCTAGCCAATCTTATTTACAGCTTTAACTCATGATTTATCTCATAGTTATCTTCTTGCCAATTGTACAAATCTTCTTTAAATCAATTACTTAACTCTGGGTGAATAAAACAAATAAAACAACCAGTTCAGTCTATCCTTAAGCTCTACTAGCTAGATATTTTTTCATTTTCTAAACTCTCTATTTTGTCAGTCAATTCTGCAGTTAGTCATCGGTGACAACTATCAGTTCTGTCGGTGTAACTCCAGTTAGCTTCAGGATCTCCGTCAGTCAAGTCTCATTGGATTTTTCTCATCGAGCAACTCTGTTTTCAGCTCGTCAGGCATCCTGTGATTTTTCTTTATCGGGCAACTCTGTCTTCTGCTCATCAGGTATCACTGTGACTTTTTCTTTGCCTTTACCGATGGTGTGCACTCTGTCGGTGTTGTCTATCACTTAGTGAATACTTGACTTTTATGCATTGTTGAAACCATAATCTTTGTTCCATTTATTCTCTGAAGTCTATGGCATTATGTACATGACCGTACAGATGATATCAAGTTGAGATTAATGACAATACAAACCATTAACTGATTTAATGTCTTGCATCATCTTCAACTTAACATTTACCAAACATTCAATTAGTTACATGTCATCAATCTCTCCCTTTAGCATTGATGGCAGCATACGATATTATCACACTATACTATTTCTAATACAATATTAAATACAATTGTTGAGATTCATCAAATTACCAAACACTTTGTTTTGATAACCGATAAAAATGTCTGACCACCGGTAAGCTCTATGTTAGCTTAGATTTGATTCTTGCAGCTTTCTCTATTTCTTCTTATGATGTGTTGTGTTCTCTTCTTGTGTCAATTTCTCTCTTTTTACTATTCTTCTTCTTTGATGTCTCTTGTGTCTTGTCAAAAACTTTTCCTTTGTATATGATTTCTTCATACAAATTCTCTCCCTATGGATATGACCTCTCCCTATTTGGAGTAATATGATAATGAATAGTTTCTTGTGATAATATGTCCATACATTCTCTCCTATTGACAGCAATGGAAAAAAAATATTTTCCAAATATCTGACATTCATGTCAAATAATTATTTTCTTCTATCCATAATATATTCCTTGAATTTCCCTTATTCATCAGCAATACAGCAATATGCTTTGGTGCTCGGTTCTGATATATACCTTTATGTATATAGATGTAGCTTTGAAGTTCATCTCTTTTCTTGCATCAACACGAATGATATTCTAATAATATATAGGATGATGCAGCCTTCAGCCCTTTACTGACTGGTAGACAAGGGTTTGACCCCTAGTCTCTTTCTCAGGTACTCAAATGTATCTTTGGGCAGTGGCTTGGTGAATATATTAGCCAATTGTTCTTTTGATTGCACATACTCAAGTATCACGTCTTTTTCTTGAACTTGTTCTCTTAAATAATGATACTTGATTGCAATGTGTTTAGTCTTTGCATGTATGACTGGATTCTTGGAAATGTTTATTGCACTGGTGTTATCACAATAGATAATTACTAGTATTGAGATCTTCATATGCATACCTTCCAGCAACTGTTTGATCCATGCAATATTTGAGCAGTTTGCAGTAGCAACAACATATTCTACTTCTGCATTAGACTGAGAGATGCATCCTTGTTTTTTCCTAATCCATGTGACAAGTCTGTCACCCATAAAGAATGATCCTCCAATTGTGCTCTTCTAGTCATCAAGATTTCCAGCCCAATCAGCGTCGGTAATCACTTTTAGTTAAAATTTGCTTTCTCTTCTATAACATAAGCCAAATTGGTAATAATTCTTTAGATATCTTAAAATTCTTTTTACAGCAGTCATATGTGATTCCCTGGGGTTAGCAAAAAATCTAGCAACAATTCCTACTACATGTGCAATATCTTGTCTTGTGTGTACAACATACATGAGTTTTCCTATCATTGATCTATACAAAGTCTGATTTACCTCTATTGTCTTGTCTTCCTTTGTTAATTTGAATCTAGTAGCCATCAATGTTCCAACAAGTTTGTAATCTTCCATCTTGAATATTTTCAGGACCTCTTTGATGTATTTGGACTGTGTAATGAAAATACTTTCACTTTGTTGAATGATCTGTAGACCAAGAAAGAACTTGATCTCTCCAAACATAGACATATCAAACTCTTTGTTCATCTCATCACTGGTATGTTACAAAATGGATTAAATAAATAAATGAATATTTTGTAAAATTACATAAATAAATGAAGATATTGTAACACTAAAAGCTTTAAACAATGTAGAAAAAATAAATTATAAAACTGCTTGCTTTGCAACTTTCTGCACTTTCCCGCTCGTTTATTTTTTGAATGTTAGCTATGGCCTCTGCTCTGCCAAGGATCCCAGGGAGCACAAAGGTCCTCTACCCTGACCTATTCCTGGTGCTTTCTCGCAAGGATGGTAGTGACTACTGTGTGGTCCCCAGAGCCGTGGATTCCTCCTTTTCCTCCTTTGTGGGGTCTTTTGTTCCGTAGAGTCTGGAAGGTGGGGATACTTGCTCCAAACATGTGGTGGAAAAAAAAGAGGGACCTATGGGGGGCTGGAAACTTGTGGTGCTAGGAAAAGAGTCTCCTAACACCTTTTCTCACCCTATTTTCTTGGTAGGCAAATTTGGCCCAGAGATTGTTGTCCCAGATGGTGTTGAAGGCATTTTTGCCTCTCTACAACTTGCTCTGGTGGGGAGGTTTGTCACATTCAGGTGCACCATAGATATGGTTTGCAGGTGGTGTACTACCAAATGGAAGGTCAAGGGAACTTTTTCTGTATCATCTATGCCAGGGGGTTGTTCCTCTTTCAATTTAATGCTGCGAAGGACAACACTCTTGTCTCCACAGGAAGTTGGTGCTATGGCAAACACGCACTGCTAATGGCCAAATGGGAGCCATACTTCAATCAAGAGGTTGAAATTCATAAAGTAGCATCAGTGTGGGTCTGCCTACCTGGTCTTCCCCTTGAATTTTTGGACAAGAAGGTGCTACGATGGATTGGGAACTCATTTGGAAGCTATGTGGCAGTGGACACGGTCACCATTAAAAAAACTAGGCTAGTATTCACAAAATTCTGTGTGAATGTGACAATGAATAATCCCCTCCCCAACTTTGTGATGCTTAAATCAAAATGGGGGAACTGGAATGAGGCCATTGTGTATGAGAATGCCACTCTACACTATCAAAAATGTGGTAAAAATGGGCATGTGGTAACAGAATGCAAGGTAACGACTAGGATTGATGAGAAAGACCCTGAGTGGCTTGCTTTAGTGTCTTTAAATGTGAAGGATGGTGAATGAAACCAGGTTGTTGGGACTGTGATGAGCATGGAGGCCCCTCCCCGCCTTGATGGGGGTTCATTCTGTGCACTCAGGATGGGGGATAAGGGGAATGGAAAGGAAAAAGAGGTAGAAAAGGTGGTAGACCTAGAGGAAGGAGAGTTGGTTGAATACCTAAGAGTGGCCCCCAAATCTCATAGAGGAAGCCCAAAAGGGGAAGAAAATAAAGAAGACAACAATGGGGAGAAGGCACATGTGTCTAAAAGCATTATGACTGAAAGAGTTGCTGAAAAGAGTAGTTTAAAGGATGGGGGGAAATTTTTTCCCCAATCCATATTGGGGTGGGATTGGTAATGGAAATACCAATATTGACCCATTCACCGCCATCGACTAGCTTCTTTGACTGGTCAGAACCTAAAAGGAAAATCAAAATTAAGAACGTGAATGAAAGTGTGGAAACAAAAAAAAAAGAAGATGTGGGGAATGAAACCAAACTGGCTCGACTAGCGGTGAAAGCCGATAGGGAAAAAGAAGCAGCAAGGGCTATTGCCAATGGGTGGAAGTTAACCCTAGAAGACTGCCAAACAAATAAAAGATGAAGTTCCTCTCATGGAAAATACGGGGCATGAATTTCCCGCAAATACAATTTTCTCTGAAGAAGTGTTAGTAATAATTGAGAGTGGAGGGGGGTAAATCAGTGGCTTCAAAAATTTATCCTTTAATCTCTAACCACCAATCAATACACCTCAGATTATTAAGTCCCTAAAAGATGCATGCCATGAAATACTTATAATATTTGATTGTCTGTCAGTTTACCTTGTCTGTTCTTATTCTCCTTAATAACCGATAAGCAGTCAAACTTATTTATCAACACTCAGTAAATATGCAGAGTATACCAATCAATCTAGAAATGCATATGTGAAATGTAAAACATTAAAGTAATAAACCATACACACATAACACATGGATTTTAACGTGGAAACCCTGTTAAGGGAAAAACCACTAGGACTGATACCCCAAATTTTCACTCTTCTGAAGTGAGCCCTATTAGGAGCCAACCCTATTAAAGGTTACAAACACACTGTTAGGTTTGACCTTGTTAGAGGATTTTAATATGGGTCTATCAGTTGATATCTGGCATGTATATGCTACCAATATTGATCAACCTCCATGGGCACAATAGGTATCTGGCATATCTGGTGCTACCTAACTGCATTATCCTCCTTCTTAGACTGTGTGTCAGTATCAGGAACTCAATTCTATCTTCATGATAAACTTTTTGTCAATCTGTTAGGATATACCTCAATTATAGAAGATGGTTAAGTCCTTCTCCGCTAAGAGACTTGATGTTTCAATGGATAAACTAAAACACTATGAACTATTTCTAATGCAACTTGAATTGCATAGTTTTAGATCTATTTAGGTACAATACCTCTCTGACCAATGTATCAATTCATCTCTTTGTGTCCACACTTTCTACTTTGTGATGTTGTGCTTCACTGTTCATTGGTGTCCACAGAATTCTTTAGCCCTCCTTCAGCTTGATTGATCAGGACTGTATGAAGATATCCTTCATCAGTTTCTCTTCAAAATCCTCTTTCTATTCACTCTTGTTCCATGTATGTGATTGCTTGCAGAAAAATAATTATGCTTGTCTCTTATATAAACATGATATTCCTTAATTCTTGATTCTTGATTCTTGGCGTGAAAAAAATTCTGGCCAATCTGATTTACAACTTTAACTCCTGATTTATCTCATAGTTATCTTCTTGCCAACTATACAAATATTATTTAAATCAATTACCTAACTCTGGGCGTATAAAACAAATAAAACAACCAGTTAAGTCTATCCTTAAGCTCTGCTAGCTAGATATTTTATTCTTGTCTGAACTCTCTGTTGTGTCAGTCAATTCTATAGTTAGTCATCGGTGACAACTGCCAGTTCCATCGGTGTAACTCCAGTTAGCTTTAGGATCTCTGTCCCTCAAGTATCATTGGATTTTTCTCGTCGGGCAACTCTATTTTCAGCTCATCGGGCATCCTCTGATTCTACTTCATTGTGCAACTCTATTTTCTGCTCGTCGGGTATCACTATGACTTTTTCTTTGCCTTTACCGATGGTGTGCACTCCATTAGTGTTGTCTATCACTTAGTGAATACTTGACTTTTATGCATTGTTGAAAGCATAATCTTTGTTCCATTGATTCTCTGAAGTCTATGTCATTATGTACATGACCGTACAGATGATATCAAGTTGAGATTAATGACAATTCAAACAATTAATTGATTTAATGTCTTGCATCATCTTCAACTTAACATTTACCAAACATTCAATCATTTACATGTCATCAATCTCTCCCTTTGGCATTGATGGCAACATACTATATTATCACACTATACTATTTCTAATACAATATGAAATACAATTGTTGAGATTCATCAAATTACCAAACACTTTGTTTTTATAACCGATAAAAATGTTTGACCACTAGTAAGCTCTGTGTTAGCTTAGATTTGATTCTTGCAGCTTTCTGTGTTTCTTCTAATGATGTGTTATGTTCTCTTCTTGTGTCAATTTCTCTCTTTTGACTATTCTTCTTCTTTGATGTCTCTTGTCTCTTGTCAGCAACTTTTCCTTTCTATATGATTTCTTCATATAAATTCTCTCCCTATGGATATGATCTCTCCCTATTTGGACTAATCTGATAATGAATAGTTTCTTGTGATAATATGTCCATACATTCTCTCTTTGATAGCAATGCCAAACAAATATTTTACAAATATCTGACATTCATGTCAAACAATTATTTTCTTCTATCCATAATATATTCCTTGAATTTCCCTTATTCATCAACAATACAACAATATGCTTTGGTGCTCGGTTCTGATATATACCTTTATGTATATAGATGTAGCTTTGAAGTTCAACTTTTTTCTTGCATCATCATGAATGATATTCTGATAATATATAGGATGATGTAGCCTTCAGTCCTTTACTAACTAGTAGACAAGGGTTTGACCCCTAGTCTCTTTCTCAGGGACTCAAATGTATCTTTGGGCAGTGGCTTGGTGAGGATATCAACCAATTGTTCTTTTGATCGCACATACTCAAGTTTCACCTATTTTTCTTGAACTTGTTCTCTTAAATAATGATACTCAATTGTAATGTGTTTAATCTTTGCATGCATAACTGGATTCTTGGAAATGTTTATTGCACTGGTGTTATCACAATAGATAATTACTGGTTCTGAGATCTTCATATTCATACCTTCCAGCAACTGTTTGATCCATGCAATATTTGAGTAGTTTGCAGTAGCAACAACATATTCTACTTCTACAGTAGACCAAGAGACGCATCCTTATTTTTTTTGAATCCATGTGACAAGTTTGTCACACATAAAGAATGCTCCTCCAGTTGTGCTCTTCCAGTCATCAAGATTTCCAGCCCAATGAGTGTTGGCAAACACTTTTAGTTAAAATTTGCCTTCTCTTCTATAGCATAAGTCAAATTCCTCAGTATTCTTCATATATCTTAGAATTATTTTCATAGTAGTCATATGTGATTCCCTGGGGTTAGCAAAAAATCTAGCAACAATTCCTACTGCATGTGCAATATCTCATCTTGTGTGTACAACATACATGAGTTTTCCTATCATTGATTTATACAAAGTCTGATTTACCTCTATTGTCATGTCTTCCTTTGTTAATTTGAATCTAGTAGCCATCAGTGTTCCAACAGGTTTGGAATCTTCCATCTTGAATATTTTTAGGGCCTCTTTGATGTATTTGGATTGTGTAATGAAAATACTTTCACTTTGTTGAATTATCTATAGACCAAGAAAGAACTTGATCTCTCCAAACATAGACATATCAAACTCTTTTCTCATCTCATCAGAAAATGATTTGCATAGCATATCATTGCCTCCAAATATGATGTCATCAACAAATATTTCAGCAATCAAAGTGTTAGCATCAGTATCTTCTTTTAAATCAAGATGACTATTTTCACTAGTCCTTATGAATCCAATACTTATTAGATAGGAATGAATTGGTTTATACTAGTCTCTAGGAGCTTGTTTCAATCTGTACAAGGATTTGTGAAGTCTACATACTATGTTCTTCTTGTTTGGATCCACAAACTCTTCTGGTTGTTCAATGTATACCTCTTCTTCAAGTATTCCATTTAGGAATGCTGATTTTACATCCATTTGATATACTTTGAATCCTTTGTATGTAGAATAAGCAAGTACTATTCTTACTCCTTATAGCCTAGCAATGGGTGGAAATTTTTCTCCATAGTCTATACCTTCCTCTTGTGCATACCCCTTGCATACTAGTCTTGATTTGTTCCTTGTGACTTCTCCATTCTCGTTTAGCTTGTTCATCAATATCCATTTAGTATCGATGACATTCTTGTCATCTAGTCTTGGCACAAGTGACCATGTTTTGTTCTTCTCAACCTACTCAATCTCATCATTCATAGTACTTATCTATTCTTCATTATCTAGTGCAGCATTGACAAATTTTTTCTCAAACTCACAAATTAAGCAATTTGAGTTTAAAGACTTACGTCTTGTTCTTGTACCAGCTTTCTTTATCTCCTATGATCTGGTCCTCTGGATGGTTCCTTCTTACATATCTTGCAAGTACAAGTACAAATCTTTGTATATCATCTTGATCTTCATTACCTTGCACATTATCTTGATCATTATCCTGACCGTCGGTAACAACATTCTGACCGTCAGTTGCAAAATTCTATTGTTCTAGAATTAAGCACTATTTCTCAGGTAGATGTATGGTTTCTTCACAATATACAAACTTTTTGTAGTATTTTGGTTCTTTTGTGCTTTCTAGCTCATTCTTTTCTACAAATTCATCAATCTTCACATTTCCACTTTCAACTATTTTGTTAGAAGCCTTGATTAGACATTTAAAATCTTTTCTCTTGGTAGAATACTCCTAAAAAATACCTTCATCACTTTTGGCGTCAAGCTTTCCATTTCTATATCCTTTAAGACATAACATTGACTACCAAATATTTTGAAGTAACTTACATTGGGTGTTTTACCATACCATAGCTCATAAGGTGTCTTCTTTATGTCCTTCTTCAATTGTACTCTTTTAAGTGTATAAACAACAGTGCTAACAACTTCCCTCCAAAAGATTTGGGTGATGTCCTTCTCTATCATCAGTGTTCCTGCACAATCAACTATTGATCTATTTCTTCTCTCAACAATCCCATTTTGCTATGGTGTTCTTGGTGCAGAAACCTATCTTTTTATACCATGCTCATTAAAGAAATTAGTGAATTCATCTGATATAATTTCTCCTCCTCTATTTGATCTTAAGCATTTTACATCCTTACCACTTTTTTTTTCTACCATAGCCTTATACCATTTAAACATCTTGAATGCTTCAGATTTTTCTTTTAGAAACATGACTGTAATCATTCTAGAGTAATCATCAACAAAGAGAATAAAATATCTATCTCCATAATAACTATTTGTCCTCATAGGTCCACATAAATCAGTATGGACTAATTCTAGAATATCATCAGATGTATGGGTTTTACTTTTGAAACTAGACTTTGTCATTTTACCTTTTTGAAAATTCTTGCACATGATGTTGTCTGGCTTTGTCATCGTCGGTAAGCCTCTTACACTTCTTATTTTGCTTATTTTAATCATGTTTTCAAAATTCACATGAGACAATATTTTGTGCCACAACCATAAGTCTTTGTTTCTAGTCAATAAGCAAGTGGGATTAGTATCATTCAAATAGAATAAGTTACCTTTAGTTTATTCACCGGTACCAATCAGTTTTCCTGATTCATTGAATATCTTTGCCTTCTTATTTTCAAATACTAATTTGTGACCTGAATTGTTCACCTGAGAAACACTTAATAGATTATAATTCAATCCTTTTACCCAATAAGAATTTTCACATTTAATTAGGTTATTCAACATTATTGTTCCTTTACCTTCAACTAGACAAGGTGTATCATTTTCCATTATTATTGTACCACCATTATAATATTCAAAAGTGTTAAAGTTTTCTTTGTCACTGGTCATATGGTGAGTGAAGCCACTATCTATAATCCATATCATTCTTACTGACCTTAGATATGAGTATAGTTTCTTCATACCTTTCATCTTCATCTGAATCATCCTTCATAGCTACAAATACCATCTCGATGTCATCATCAGGTTCGCTGTCAGTATCTTCTTCTTTGCAAGTACCTAGGTAGCTAGCCTTCCTTCCTTTATCCTTGTAGTGTTGGGTATCCTTTCTTTCTGATTTTTGGTAACCTCTGTAATCTTTGTTATCACCTCTGTCAGATTCATTCTCAAAAGATCTATCATTACTTCTATCATATTTTCTTCTGTTAGGACATCTTGCAGCAAAGTGTCCAATCTATTTACAATTAAAACATACAAGTGGTAGTTTTCCTTTATATTTACCTTTGCCTCTCTGTATTCTTCTAGCCATAAGTGCTTCTATTTCATCTAGATCTTCTTCTTCACTTTCACTTTCACTATCCCTTCTAGATGAGCATCTATGATTAGATTTTCTTATTTTCATAGAAGACTTAAATGCAGACTCTAAACTTAGTAAGACACTATTGTCAAAATTATTTATCTCAAATGAAATCAATCTATCAATTAAGATATCAAGAGTAACTATATTGTTTTCTACTTCTCTCATTTCTTGAATAGCAGAAACTCTAATAGCATATACAGGCAATAAGGTTCTTAAGATTTTACTTACCACTGTTTCCTCTTCAAGTGTACCTCCAACACCTCATATAGCATTAACTACTTCTTTTATTCTTGTGCTATACTGTGTGATGTTTTCTCCTTTTATTTTGAGATCCTCAAACTTTCCTCTAAGGCTTTCCGCCTTGGCTCTCAAAACATTTGTTAAGAAATGTAGATCTGAAGATAATGTATAAACTAATATGTAGTAGAATGCAATTGCCTTGGTGATTTATTGATTCTACAAAAATATATTTGTATTTATATATAGAATCTATAATGAATAGCTGTGACTATTCATTAAAGAGAGATGTGGCTATTGATACTAAATGAAGTGACTGTTCATTATATATGTGTGTGTGTGTGTGTGTGTGTGTGTGTGTGTGTGTGTGTGTGTGTGTGTGTGTGTGTGTGTGTGTGTGTGT
>MU223804.1:3207276-3222395 GCA_018584345.1 Thuja plicata | reverse complement strand
GCATATCTGGTGCTACCTAACTGCATCAGCCTCCTTCTTAGACTGTGTGTCGGTATCAGGCACTCAATGCTATCTTCATGATAAAATTTTTGGCAATCTGTTAGGATATACCTCAATTATAGAAGACAGTAAAGTCCCACTCTACTAAGAGACTCGATGCTTCAATGGTTAAACTGAAATGCTATGACCTGTTTCTAATGCAACTTGAATTACAGATTATAAAACCTATTTAAGTATAATACCTCTATGACCAATGTATCAATTCATCTCTTTGTGCTCCACACTTTCTACTATGTGATGCTGTGATTGACTATTTGTCAATGTCTACATACTTCTTTAGGTCTCCTTCAACTTGATTGATTAGGACTATATGAAGATATCCGTCATCAGTTTCTCTTCAGCATCCTCTTTCTATTTACTCCCCTTCTGTGTGTGTGATTTCTTGCGGAAAATGAATTATGCTTGTCTCTTATATAAACATGAAATTCCTTAATTTTGATTCTTGATTCTTGGCATGAAAAACAATCCAACCAATCTGATTTACAGCTTTAACTCCTGATTTATCTTGTAGTTATCTTCTTACCTACTGTACAAATATTCTTTAAATCAATTACTTAACTCTGGGCAAATAAAACAAATAAAACAACCAGTTAAGTCTATCCTTAAGCTCTGCCAACTAGATATTTTGTCATTTTCTGAACTCTTTGTTATGTCGGTCAATTCTGTAGTTAGTCATCGATGACAATTGCCAATTCTATCGGTGTAACTCCAGTTAGCTTCGGGATCTCTATCCATCGAGTATCATTGGATTTTGCTCTTCGGGTAACTCTATTTTCAGCTTGTCAAGCATCCTGTAATTCTTCTTTGTTGGGTAGCTCTGTCTTTTGCTTGTCGGGTATCACTGTGACTTTTTATTTTCCTTTATCAATGGTGTGCACTCAGTCGGTGTTGTCTGTCACTTAGTGAATACTTAAATTTTATGCATTTCTTAAAGCATAATCTTTCTTCCATTGATTCTCTGAAGTCTATGGCATTATGTACATGACTGTACAGATGATAACAAGTTGACATTAATGACAATACAAACCATTAACTGATTTAATGTCTTGCATCATATTCAACTTAACATTTACCAAACATTCAATCAGTTACATGTCACTAAGAAGTACATTCTTGAGTTCAAGTTTAACGTGGTTCTTATTCAGGAGGTTAAAATGAAGTATCAAAACTTCGCTCTGCTAGTGGACAATATTTGGCCGGCTACAGCCTTTTTGTATAGTTGAGCTAATGGGGCATCTAGAGGTGTGGCTACTCTTTGGAACCCTTGTAAGTTATATGGAAACTTTGTGGCCTTTTCTCATAACTTCCTTGCTATTTTGTTTACTTGGAATAATATTTCTTGGTACTTGTATAATATCTATGCTCCTAACATTAGAAGTAAACATAGTAGAATCTAGGGGGAAATCTCTAACCTCATAGAAGCCAATCATTGCCACCCCACTATGTGTGTGGTGTATTTTAATACACCTTTATTCCCATCTAAGAAAAGCGGGGGCACACAAGACTACTCAAAAAGTATGCAGGAGCTGGAAGATTTTATAAGACACAATGATTTGCCTAATCTGGACCTGCAGAGAATGGGATTTACTTGGTCCAAAAATAGAAAAGGGAGACACCTTATATAGGTTAGACTGGATGGATAGATGTTATCAGGAGGTTGGGATACTGCTCCCTTTCTCAGCCTCTCTCAACTTTCAAGAATGGTTTTTGATCACTTCCCTTTGATCCTTGACTGGGAGGAGATAAAATGAAATGGACCCCATCCCTTTCATTATGAAATCATGTGGCAGTCTCACAATGAATTTGAAGAATGTATTTATAGATGGTGGAATACCCCGGTGAGGGGAACGACTATGTACAAAATTGCTTAAAATTATCAAATGAGAGGCCCAAAGGTGGAGTAAATGCAAGTTTGGTGACATCTTCCAATGCAAGAAAAAAATTGAGGAGAAAATGCTCACCTCTAGAAGGATATGTCTTTGGGGGATGCTACCTAGGAGGATCATTGGGAGGAGGAAGAATGGAGAAGAAAATAGAAATAGAACCTCAAGAGGGAGGAAAAATTCTAGAAGCAAAGGTCCCAAGTTCAATGGGTGAAGGAAGGTGACCAAAATTCTGCCTTTTTCCAGAGGTCAGCCTCCATTCATAAAAGAAGGAACACTATTAAATCTTTGGGAGTTAATGGGAACCTGCTTTTGGAGGTTGAAGATATTGGTAATCATGCTGCAGATTTCTTCCAAGGTATTTTCCAAAGACTGGCTCATATTAGGATGGATGTTGATTTTGAATCCCTTATGGAAGTTATCCCTAAGGTTGTTATAGAGGGTGACAATGAGGCCCTATTGTCTCAAGTTACTGAGGAGGAAGTTAAAACTGCAGTTTTCTCTATGGGAGCCTTTAAATCCCAGGGTCCGGATGGGTTTCCCCCAGCCTTCTTCCAGCACTTTTGGGGAGTTGTTAAATATGACCTCATCCATGTTGCCCATGACTTTGTCAGAACTGGCAGCATCCTAAAAATAATCAGAAAAAACTACATTGTCCTAGTGCCTAAAGTGTCAGACCCTAAATGCATGAGTGACTTTCGCTCCATAAGTCTATGTAACACTTCCCATAAAATTTTGTCCAAAATTATCACCAATAGGATTAAACTCCTTCTTGGGAAAATAATTAATCCCAACTAGAAGGGGTTTGTGCTAGGAAGACAGATTCTTGATGTTGTTATCACCACTCATGAAATCACACATTCCATGGAGAAAGGGAATAATGTCGGTATGGCTCCAAAACTGGACATCTCCAAGGCATATGATAAGGTTCTTTGGAAATTTATGTATGGGGTGCTCAGAAAATTTGGCTTCCATGATAATTTAATCAAAATTATAAAGGTGGCAGTGGAAATGGTTGACTTTGTTGTGTTGGTCAATGGCACACCCTAGAGATCCTTTACTCTAGAAAGGGGATTAAATCAGGGGGACCCACTATCCCCATACCTCTTCCTTCTGGTGGAAGAGGTTTTGGATCAGAACTTACTGAGCTTGGAAGGAGTTAGATCTATCGCTGGTTTTAAACCGGCCTCCACTCTTCCCCCAAAAGTTTTACAACAATTTGTAGATGATACGTTTCTCTTTGGAAAAGCCTGCATTAGAGAAGCTAGAGAATGGAAAGACCTCCTGAACAAGTATGCTTTGGCATCTGGCCAAGTGATCAATTACAACAAAAGAAAAATTTACTTCTTCAACACTAAATAGAGAATGCAAATGAAAATTGTGGAATGTCTAGGCTGTAAGGGAGCTTCACTCTCGGATACCTATCTTGGTCTCCCGCTCACGGTGAAGGAAGTCTCTGATGATTTTCGGAACTCCATTCTAGAAAAAATGTAGAAAAAACTAGCAGGATGGAAAGGTAAGGTCCTTAGTAATGCTAGAAAACTCCAATTTATCTTAGATGTCCGCCAAGGCATTCCTATTTATTTCTTGTCTCTTTTCAAAATAAATAATAGAACATCGGAGAAGCTAGAAAATTTTGAGAGAAAATTTCTATGGTTAGGGATAGAGAAAAAGGCTAGAATGAACCTAGTAACCTGGGATACTATTTGTCAACCAAAGCTGGTGGCAGGGCTGGGTGTGAGAAAAATCAAGGACCTGAATAAGGCTCTGATTTCTAAAATGGGTTGGCAACTCTTTAGAGGAACTTCTGGGTGGAGTAGAGCTAAATATTTCTACAATGACCAATTCCCCTACAGGAAAAATTTACCCTCCATCTCAAAAATATGGAATTTCATTTATAAAAGTAAAGGAAGTCTTTTTAAAGGTTTAAAATGGGTAGTCGGAAATGGCACCCAAATCCATTTTTGGGAAGATTGGTGGGTGGGAGAAAAAACCCTTAAACATGAAAATTTTGGAATCGTCAAGGATAGATTTATTTCTCACTTTGGAGGTAAATCCAATGTCTACATCTCTCAAGGTAAGAAATGTAAAGTGCTCGTTGATGCTTTTCAGGATCAAACTCAAGTGCCACCTTATATAAAAGAAATTTAGAAGCTTATTGATGGCATAAGGATTCCTATATCCTAGGTTGAGGACAAAGCCATTTGGTCTCATAAAAAATCAAGGGAAATAATAGTGAAATGTATTTATCTAACCAACTTAAACACTCTGGCAGATGAAAAGAGGTGGGGGAAATTTTGGATTCCCCAATTAATCCCCAAGATCAATTTCTTTTGGTGGACAACCCTCCATGGTAAAATTCTTATGCTGGATAACCTCCAGAAAAGAGGGGTTCATTTAGTCAATAGATGTGCCCTATATAAAATACATGCTGAGTCTATCAATCACATTCTCATTCATTGTCCTTATGCGACTATGGTCTGGACCAAAATTATGAGTATTATGAGACTGAATTTGGTCTTCATGGAGGACTTGGACCAATTTGTTTGCAACTGGGGGAACCTCGCAGAGCACCCACTTATCAACACCCTTTGGAGGCTATTACCCCCGCATGTTTGTTGGAGCCTATGGAAGGAAAGGAATAACCGAGTGTTCAGAGGGGAGGAAAAAGATGTTGATGGGATGACAAGACTGGCTGTGAATCTACTGAAGGACAACCTTAGTACTTGCTGCTAGAAATCCCCCCTTCCCCCAAAGGTTGTTTATTGTTTGGTGGCTATGGACTGGCAATTTCCTCCCTCCATCTATGAGTTTGACTGCTCTAGGATTTTGGCAAGACAAAATACCAAGTGGTCCCCCCCGAAGGAAAATTTCACCAAATTGAATTTTGACGGAGCTGCCTCCAAAGGATTTGCTACAGGTGGAGGTATCTTCAGAGACAAAAATGGCAAAATGATCATTGCTTATGCAATAAATCTTGGATTAGGGTCAAATAATGTGGCATAAATCTCTGCCCTCTTTTGGGGCCTAAAGCTGGTGGTTACGTTCAGAGATAAAAGACCGGTTATAGAGGGGGACTCCAAAATCATTATTGAAATGGTTAAGGGAAACTTTAAAGTGGGCTGGAGGCTGTCTAATTTGTTGCAGGACATCTGCTCGCTGCTCTCTAGATTTGACGATTTCAAATTACAACACATTTTTTGGGAGGGAAATACGGTGGCTAACAAGCTTGCAGCCACGAGGCTTAATCAACAAGGTCTAAGGTGCTGGAGAAACATGGGCTCCCTTTCCAAGAAATCTTCCTTGCTTGTGGAAAATGAAAGCATTTAACCTATAGATTACAAGGATGTTTTTTATTGGATGGGAGAGGCGGCAGACAGGATCACAAGGATTGGGCAGAATTCAAATTTTAAAAAAGTTATAGGAAAGGATTTTAATATTATTAGAATTCTACAAAAGACGGGCTCTTAATTCCAATTTAGGAAAATGTACGTGCTTTTTCAAATTTGGAGCTGACGTGGGGAAAAGCATGAGGCCAGGAGTGCTTGACAAGAGGGATGAGGTTAAGTGGTGCATTAATCATGGGAAAGACAATCATATCATGATACGCAAAGGCTCTACAATTACTCCAGCTAACCATGTGACCGGTACTTGCCAATTCATTAAAATGTTGGATATTATTCCCAACTGGTTTTTCACCTTGTATATTTCTTCCCACTGGTGTTGTGTTGGTATCTTCTGCAAGACTTTGGTTAAGTGGGTGCTGAGCAAAGGTGTGAAGGGTGGAATTTCGGTGGAGATACAAATAGAGGTGAATCCTGAGTATAGATCCGATATGGTATGGTGCTTGTGGAACCCCCTAGGATTGAGGCAAGTTTTCTCAAAAACTAGTGTGCGGTAACCTATCTGAAGGAGGGTGGGTTTTATCCCTTCATGGAAGCTATGGGAGGATGTGATGAAATTATCTCCATGCAGCTGGTAAAAACTTGGATAGAGCGCAATGTTACAATAAATGGTATGAGCTTTGATGTAAATGAAGAAGTTATAGCCCAGGCTGCGAGGCTGTCCATAGATGGGAAGAAGTGGAAAAATATTATGAAGAGCCACAATGATTCTGGTAAAGTGAGATTCTTCAAGAAATTAGAGGTCCGGTTCCAATCCATGGAGGATTTAAAAGGGAGGAGTTGCCAAGCCCATGGAATGATGTCTGCCTCATCCTCATGAAGTATATTACCCTGGAAGGCCGCTTTGGCACCTTCTACAACTACCACATTCCCTTGTTAAACCACTTCAGTTACAATGATACTATCTCTTTCCCCTTTTACCTGCTTCATTCCCTTGAAGCTACGGTTTTGGATGTGAGGGAAAAATTAAACGCCAGGTAGAACTATTGCATTATCCATCAAGGGCTTATTCTCCACCTTTACAATTTCCACCTTGCATTGTGTCCCCCAAGAATTGTTCCTTTACAGGGTATTACCACGCCAACTGTGAAGGGCCCTAAGGAGGTGACGGGTTCCCATTCTAACCCCTTGTCTTCCTCTAAAACCCTAGAAAAAGTGAAGAAGACAAATGTGGGGTCCACAGGTGGTACCCAAATCACAATCGGGTTTGAGGAGGAGGAAGATAATGATAGCACAAGGAGGTCCCATGGAATTTCTAACACCTGCTTCAAATAAAAAGCGGTTAGGAAGTGTTACATTGAAGATGAGGAGGAAGATGAAGAGTCAGAGAAGGGGGAGGTAAAAAAGATTAACACCAGTGGGAACACTAAAAAGGGGAAGAAAAGCAAGATCAAGGAGAGAGAAAAAGGAAAAGACCCTCAAGATCTGGATGGGGATGAGAAGAGCCATGACTCTCCCCAAATTTTGGCAAGCTTCACTTTGCCCACCATGGACCTCTCCAAGAAGAAGTTTTTTGAAGATAAGATTGAGGACTCACAGCCCACATCCCCATTGTCAACGGACCCCCAGGCGATGGCTGAGGAACCCAAGGTGGATGGGAAAATAAAAAATGAGACCCCAAAGCTTAAGGAAGCAGCAACCGAGAGCATGTAGAACATGACAAGTGCAATATCCTAACTCCAGAAGGATATTAAATCTCTTCAAACTTCCTCCCTGGATTCGGTCTCAAAGATGGATCTGCAGGGGGTCAAGGAGGAAATAAAAAATCTGGGTGAAAGTTTCAACAAGGTGGTTGGGTTCGCGGTCAAGGTTATGCATTCGGCGACTACCACACTCCAGCTTCTACAAATGGTGAAGGTGTCTGCCCAGGGGGAAGAACACAAGGACAAGAATTTGTTCCAATTCCTCGCGGAGGATTGGCTCAAGCTGCTACTGGACAGTGGGGGTAAAAACCCCATTTAGCCTTCTCTTTTTTCCATGTTTTGCCTTTTGATGGTTCCCATTGGCTGGCCAATGAGGGCCTTGTTGAGGTTCTGCTAAAATTTTGTTACTGGTTTAGATTTAATTCCTACTTTACTGTTAATCGTAATTACTTTCATAGACTGGATACCAGCTTCAAGGTGAAGCTGGGGTCTGTTAGGGTTTGGAGGCTGGTTACTAGCTCCATGTTGGAGTTGGGGCATGTTAGTTTTATTTTTTGGTTTTTGATTTTAAAAAAGGGTATTGGCTAAGGGTGTGTTGACCTCTGTGATGTGCTGGTAAACTACTGGTAGTTTGCACTTCTTGTGCTGGTTGTGTCTGTTTGGGTCAGCCCCTTGTCTTGGCTGCTTTTTTAATAAAAAACACTAAAAGCTTTAATGGGAAAAAAAAAAATAGCCCATATTTTAATGGCAAAGCTAGTGAATAATACTCAAGTGAATGTCCAAATTTTTAAGCTCTCCACATTTTTATTTCAAAATAAAAAATTAAATTTAAATATTTTAAATTTATAAATAAAAGAGAAATTTGTCATATTCTGCTACATTCCAGTTTGATAATAAAAAAGTTTTATTTCATAATAAAAAGGTTTTGTTTTGGGGGAAGTAATCAACACAAAAACCTAATGAACATCTTCAATAGCCTTAAATGATGGCTGTAGGGAAAAATGCACATTCATTCGAAACAGTTTTGGAAAAAGCTTGACTTGGGATTATTACATCTATCAATAAAAAATTATACAGTTCACTCTAGAAGGAATTTTTAAATAGATTAAAGTTAATTTATACTCTTTTATTTAGTCACTTTAGTGGAGATAAATGTGATATTCTATTACAGGAATACGCATACAAGCAAATATAAATATCTACTTATAGTTAACTTTGCAGGCTTCTGTGACCTTTAATAGGACTGTAATTTTATTTATTGGGGTCTTCATTTAATCGTTGGAACTATATTCTCCTCGAAATGCATAGAAAGAAGGGCAGACTTGGCATGAGTTATAACAAGTTCGACTGGGTTCAAGAATTTCGAGAAAATAATCTGTTTATTTTCGGAGGCTATTCAATTGTAACTGTGCAAGGTCTATCGAGACACTAGAATGTACATTTGATAATAATTATTAAGTAATTACAAATAAAAGTATCATGTATTCTGATTTCCTAAATACAGTCAAATGTACAATCTATGTCTGGATCGACAGTATGCTCATATTTATTTTAAGCCTATAATAAATCGCTCTGATCCCATGACCATTTTGTGTCTACTGAGAATACGAAGGCATTTAACTAAGATTTGGGCACTAACCATTCAATGCATAGTCCGCATCGAAGTTTTTGTTTTTTTGTAAAAAGGATAAATAGCATCTGAAACAATTATATACAAATTTCCAAACAACAAAACTTGTTATTAAAGCCCAGACAATAAAAAAAAATGAACAAATTATAATGAATAAAAATATGTTTATAATTTCGAAATAACAAAAGCTGTTATTAAAACCCATAGAATAATAATCAAAATAAAATTTCAATGAATAAAAAATTGTTTATAATTTGTTTTAAAGCAGCATTTCATGTGTTTTATGTTTACAGGGATATATAAGGAGCCTATATATTCTAAAAAGAAGTATGTGTTATTTCGAGCTTTTATACGAGTAAAAACAAACAGGAAATTAATTATGCATAATCAAATTCCATTGATGCAAACAGATCAATATCATCAAGCATAAGAAACACTTACATATACTCCTACTTTCATTGTCTGTGCAAAAATCAGAACAATCGGTACATAAACTAGGGTTTGCAAGAGTACCGAAACATCCAGAGGACAAAAATTGGTACACAGAAGCAATTATGTAAAGTTATCACCGAGAAAGAAAGCATTTAATCTATTAATTGTATTTAAATGTATTACAACTCAGTATCATTTATCTTTCTTCCTATGGACAAGCTCTATTAGTACTTAAACTAGGAAGCGAAGAGCAGGATCTGACGAAAGATCATACATCAGATATATAATATAAAGTCTATTTATAAAGTTAAGCCCACTTCCATTATTACTTTGAGTGGAAGTCAAGAATAACATTTGAAAAAAGAACATATTTAAAATAAAGAATTCATCTACAAAGAAAATACATATATTTGTTAAAACAAAAAGCCCATTCAGTATCTCAATATTTCACAGAAGCCATATAATGTAAAGTTATCACCGATAAAGAAAGCATTTAATATATTACTTGTATTAAAATGAATTACAACTCAGTATTATTTCTCTTTCTTCCTATAGACAACTTCCATTAGTACTGTAACTGGGAAGCGAAGAGTAGATCTGAGGAAAGAACATACAGTCTCTTCATAAATTGTATGTGTGTCACCATGTGAGCTGGAAGGAGACGGGACCTTGTGATCTTCTATCAATCTAAAGAAGCTCTTGTCAATCGAACCAGACCCTAACCCACTTCCATTGAGTGGAATCCAAAAGTAGCATTTCAAAAAGGAACATAGATAAGATAAAGAATTCATCTACAAAGAAAATACATCTATTTGTTAAAACAAAAGGCCCATTCAGAATCTCAATATTTCACAGAACCCGCATAATGAGATCAGAGGGCCTTAACTAGAGCGGGCATTATTCATATTTGCAGTAATGGTGTTAAAGAGAGGATGCAATGAGAAGAGGCCACTGTTAGGAGGCGGCTGGGGTGGCTGCTGGTGTTGAAGGAAGGGAAAGCTGGTCAAAGACATGGCGGAACCCATTGAAGGAAAGCTGAAACCAGTGGGTGTACAAAACCTGGTACTATTAAAATTGTTATAACCAGAACTTGAACCAGGCAAAATCTGATCAATGGGGCGTTTGGGCATGGGCTTAAGAGGAGCTGGGGCAGTGGGATTTGGTGCTATTTCACTACAATTCTCACTAGACAAACATTGCATTCCTGTGAATTTCTGTACCTTTGCTCTGAAAGAAGAAACATCTGTGGTCACCACTATAGTCGGAGTAACCCTAGATGCCCTGCACCGCTTCTTCCCAACTTTGGATCCCTCTTTTTTGCCACTACTTTGAGCCCTGAAAACCCTTTCATCTCCATCTCTGCACTCTGCAGAATTTATTGTGAGGGAGGAAGATAAAGACATGGTTTTTTTTTTTTATCAATCTATGTTCTTCCCTTCCACACACTCTTGTAATGTTTGCTGAGATATTAGGGTTTCTATATATTGGCCGCCATACTTTGTGGTCTGGTCTTCGTAGCCGCCAACAAAAGTCACGGGAACCACGATTCCTAATTACGCATGCAATGAGCAGACATTACGTCTACAGAATAAACCCTAGGTGACGTCACCTGAAAACGACGTCTACCGAACATGTTGCTATTTTAAGGGCAGATATTATCGGGTCCAAGAAGTCCCACGGTGGCTAGTCAAAATACCTACGCAGAACACATGCGTATTGCAAACGTCTATTCATTGCGTACAATGTTGAACGCGCCTGAGTTCGACTTATTTCCGATAACCGCGACTTAATCTGTGCAAACGGTTAATTTTCTACGAGGTTTTCGATTTTTGAAACCCCTACGGCTAAGTCATCTTTGTATACACAACGTATCTACGTCTCCCACGTCGGTCCTGGGATCGTGAACACACACTCACATTGTTAGTTTGAGTGATTGCAATGGATATCCCAAAGGCTGATAAAGAATAAATTACTTTGACATTAAATCAGAGGGTTTTGATGTCCTTTCTCTAGTGATGGTGATCCTCAAGAGAAAGGAAAATATTCTCATATTGTCGCTTTCAATTGCTCTTTCATAGTTGAACGTCTCCATCTTCCTATAGTAGAAAGGTTTGAAAGGTTTTGAATTGCTAAACCTATCTTTTTAACTTCAATAGCAACTTAAGTGCTATGGGATTCCTTAAGTCCTCAAATGTAGACCAAATGAAGGTGAGTTAAGTAAGGGATTTTGGAATGAGACTAACAATTTGTTTAGTGTTTTAATCAGAGTTTTTATTAGTAGTTCAAGTTTTGTGTCTACTATTCTACTTAAATATTCTTATTCAATGGTTCAACAATTAATCGTATTTTTGTATATTATTTATATTAAGATATTATAAATATTTATTATATGTATTGGCAAAAATCTCTTTTTGACTATGGCCCTAGATGATGCTTACGAATAGCCTTACATCTGCATAGTAAATGTTGTAATAGTTTTGTCAGTGCTTCGAGTATATGGACAAATGTTTGGGAATCTAGTTGGGAGTTCAAAGTAAAAGAATTTAAAAGTCTATGTAAATTTTGTCTTTGTGTAGTTCAAGTTATTTTTTTACTATTCTACTTAAATATTCTTGTTCAGGGGTCCAATAATCAACAATTCTTTTACATTTCATTCATATCAAAATATCATTAAATCTTGTTTGGTATTGAATATGGAATTGGATGATGCTTTAAAACAACCCATGTCTACTTAGTAAATGTTGTACTAGTTTCGTCTATACCTCTATTATTGCATTCATAATTATTTTCATAGAACTTTGGGTGATCTACCTGAGGATTCTAAGTATAAACATAAATTTTTATGTAAATTCCATGTTTAAAAAGGCAAATTTTATGTTTTTTAAATCACATTTTAAGAAATCTTTTTGAATTAGTTTGTTTATGTGATTTTTTTTAATGATGTTGAAATTAGAAGATCTTCCATTATATGCAAGAAATTTAATTAATCCTCAAATATTCTAAAGCATATTTAGAGAATTTGAATTTTGATCTATTATCAAATATCTATTACCTTGACAAATGTTGGGACCCAAGTTGAAAATGTAGTTTTACTTTCATTATTCTCCTAAAAGGACACATACCAACCTTATATTGACAACTCTTTGATTTTCAAGAGCAATCTTTTATTTATTATTTTTTCAAAAATTTCTAGTCTTTATATTGTGTAGTCATAAAAGGGATAAAATTGAATGAATAACTAAAATTTCAAAACATAATGTCAAAACTAAAATTATTCTCCTAATCATAAACCCTTATTATCGTCATATCATAATCATATTACCTATTTATCATAAAAATAATTACTCATTCATTAATCACCTATTAATCATACCCCTAATTAAAAATTTGTTATCTTTGCATTCTCATTATTTATCATGTTTCATTAATTTATGATTTTATCACACTTACTATCTATTAATCTCTGATCACATTTATTATTTATCATATTATTAACTATTTATAACGACTTACAATTTAATAAATAATCATTACTACTTTAATTTTTAAAGGCAAAAATGGCAGAGCCATTAAAGTTTTTTATTAAATACCTTGTTTCAAAGGCTCAGGAGGGAAAGAAACAGTCAAGAAAACCCTCCTTCCTTGCCATTACTTACATTTACATATAAATCCAATAGCCAAGAAAGGCCAAAAAGACTTAATCTAAAACCCATAATGCTCATTTACAATATGCTTTAAGCAAAATGATTGAAAACATTACATCTAAAGATTAAAGAAAAGAAACCCGCTGAGATTTCAACTAGTCTTCTGCCTTCAATAAAACACTACCAGTCCGGGTAGGAGGAAAGCCCCAAAATCCAAAATTGAAACCAACACAAAAAAAAACTTAACCTTTCATTTTGCGCTTTGTTGGTGCCCTGTCACTAATGGATGTGGTTGATAATGCTTGTGAGGTGGACATTGCTGGAGATGTGGCACTTGGATCATCATCAACGAAAGCTAACATAGTTGAAAGCATGTCAAACAACAAGAAGGCATTTGCGACCATCCTACTTGGCAAAATATCCATAAAATTTATGATTTCTTTCCTTAAATGTTAGATATCCTGACCCTCCTATTTATTATTATCCATATTTTATCTTTTTTTTTGAAATAGTAATCTATCATTCAATTTCTAAATTTCTATTTTTTTATAAATAAATTCACCACACTAGTTCAAATTGGAAACTTTGTTCTCTCATTTATTCATTTACTAATTAAAATATTCATCATTATTATGTCATTGTTGTTAGAATAGTCCCAAAGGATAACTGAGAGGGGGGGGGGGGGGGGGGAATCNTGTGAATCAGTAACCAGTAACTTCAGTTCTTTTTACTTCTTTAACTTTAGAATACAACAAAGTAAATGCTTAATCAGATAACACAGTACTCAACACACAATTTGATTACGGGGAAACCAAATGGAAAAACCCCGATGGGAATTAGCACCCACAATAAACTATACTTGTTTGTAGTAATCCCTGTTAGAAGATATTTCAACCCTGTTAGGAGTTGTATAGTACAATGCAATAAGTATAGTGACCTGGTTAAGGGTCAGACCCTATTAGGAGTCTTTTACAAGTAACCCTGTTAGGGGTGGTGGACTCACTGTCCAAAATCTCACTGCTTGATGGTGAAGGCTACAACCTTTTGAATAATAGATATGTACTATATCTGATGATGAACTATAGAGTAGACCTACTGTCTTGATCAGTTCCTGTGTATTTCAATCTTTCACTTCTTCTTCACATAGACTCTTGATGAATGAACCAACTCTAATAATCTTCTCTATACATCTTTCTTATCTTTTCGTATCATTCACACTTAGCGTGTCACCTTTGACTTGCTATAAGTATCTTCCATATAGTATGAGATTATGGGACCTATAAGAAAACTCTTCATAACATCCTTGTCAGCTCTACCAAGCATGCAAGCATAATTACAACCGCGCAAGTATAAACCAAATAGACGTGACGCTTCACTAAGTTGGCCTCACCAATTTAACTCTAACTTTGCAATCTTCTTGAAACATGTTTGGCGCTTTTAGTAGAATAACCAAGGAAAATACCTTCATCACTTCTGGCATCAAAATTACCAACACCATCATCTCTCTTGATGTAGAACTTTTTTCCAAAGTTTCTGAAATAATTTACTGTAGGTACATTGCCAAACCAAATTTCATAGGATGTCTTATCCGCACCTAGCCTCAATTGGGTTCTGTTGATAGTATATACTGATGTGTTCACTGCATCTCTCCAATAGGTGTGTGCAACTTTTCCTTCAATCATCATAGTGCGTGTTGTATCAGTATGATCATGTTCCTCCTTTCTACAATCCCATTCTGCTGAGGGGTTCTAGGTGCACTCAATTTTCTTTTAACACCATGTTCTTCACAATAATCATAAAATTGATCAGAGGCGAACTCTCCTCCTCTATCTGATCTCAGACATTTCAGTTTTAATCTGGATTCATTCTCAACTTTAGATTTGAATATTTTGAACTTCTCAAAGGCTTCAAATTTCTCCTTTAAGAACGCAACCCACATCATCCTAGAAATATCATCAACAAAAAAAATGAAATACCTTTCTCCGTAGTATGATCTTGTTTGAATAGGACCACACAAATCTGTATGCACTAGGTCCAATTTGTTTTCAGCTGAGTTTTGCTTGCTTCTAAAGGAACTCCTTACATGTTTTCCCATAACACATTCCCTGCATATTGTGTCAACTAGTCTTGCAATAATTGGTAGGTCTCTAACTGCTTTGACATTACTAATCTTTACTATGTTATCAAAATTGATATGACATAGTGTCTTGTGCCATAGCCATCTTTCATCCACCTTTGTAACGAAACAACTTACATCGGAATTGAGCTGAAAAACATTACCTTTTGTTTTAGAGCCTGATGCAATCATGTCTCCATCCTTGTTGTTAATGATGCACTTGTTTTCTTTGAACTCCAAATGATAACCTTTGTCAAGTAGCTGTCCAACACTCAACAAGTTATGATGTAATCCATCAACATATAGA